>CM032231.1:44870000-44952500 GCA_019009955.1 Riptortus pedestris
ACTTGAAAACTGCCCTAAGAGTGAATCAGTAGATAAAAAATAAAACCTACTTAACCCTCGGTCGGGCGCGTCAAAAATATTCCGTCTTCGGGCGCGTGTATCTCAGAGATCTTCTTCAACCGTTTTTACGGAAATGGAGTTTTTTAATATATATTTAGCACTAAAATGTTCATTGTGTGATTAGAAACCATAACAGAGGAAGTATTTGTTTGAAAGAAGCAAATAATTTTGAAAATTGACAAACATTATAATAAAAAAAAAATCTTGGTAGATAAAATAGTCAAGTTGGTTATAGATTCATTATTATTAAAACCGTGGACGATAATTTTTAAAATATAATTAAAAAATACAAATATCAAAAGAAATTGTTTATATGCATGTCTTAATTATAATTTCAGTTTGTGAACAATATAAACAAATGATCTAAATATAACTTCATTCAAAAATAAGTAGCCCGAAATCACTTTTAGATAAGACTTATTAAAAATCATCTAAATTTAAATGCACCAATCCTTTTAAAAATAGCTAATTATTAATTAATTTTAATTATTATTTCTTTTGGAGAGCTGCATTACAATTAGGACAAAGCATGGAACTATGTTGTAAACAAATTTTATTTTTACAAATCTCACAAGAGTAATTAGTGAACCTACATTTCTTTTCAGTTTTGCTTGGTTCACATAATTTTCATTTGTTTGTTGTAGCGGAGGGACTTTTTTTATGCTGTTCTGTACTTGAGTTCAATGTATGGTCCAATGAGCCTCTGTACTCTTCAAGTTTCGTCCTTAGTTCGGTTGGTAAACGTCTACTGTTCTCACTGCATCGTACAATATTTTCTTGTACAAGTTCTTTTGAAAGCTCATCAATGAGCAAAATAATAGAAAAATAGGTTTATATGATTCCATTTAATAAAGGGAAACTTAATTCATGAATACATTTATGAAATACAGATTTCAAAAAAACCTACGAGATCGGGCGCGTGGTTTCTAGGAGATTAAACTGAATGACTGGTGAGACATGCGACTCCATCACACACAGTGACACAACTGACCTTTAGGGGGAGTCCTATAAAGAACATAACTCGAAGCACTACGCCACCACTCTCTGCTAGGAGGAGTGGCAAATATTTCTCTAGAAACTGTGTATCTGAGAGATCACGCGCCCGACGGAGAGTTAAAAAATAATCGTCTAATCGAAGAGGATTATTGGAACAAAATGAACTTTGTGCAAAGAACACCATGTGAGCAGTCGTTGGAGACTTTCTAACTCAGACAGTGTCCTTTCTTCTTATTTATGGAGAAGAAGGAGATGTTACTGCCAAAAATCGGGTTTATGAGACATGTGCATCATAGGATGATTCCAGGTTATTTATAAAAGCTACGCCTGCACCTGGCATTTAATACTTCAGTGCTCATGGTTAGACTATAATAGGTTTAGATTTTTTAAATAGTTAATTGGATAATTGAGCTTAATTAATATTAAGAAGGATGTGATGGAAAACAGAAAACCTGCTGAATAAGCTATTGGCATTGGGCATTAAAAAGTTTAATGTGAACGTCACTGGAAAAGACAAAGAATTCATTGATTACCACAGCTGGCTACGACCAACTCCTTTAGCAAGAGCTTATTTTCCTATTATATATATATATATATATATATATATATATATATATATATATATATATATATATATATGTGTGTGTGTGTGTGTGTGTGTGTGTGTGTGTGTCATGTGCACGTTTGCCTAAAAACAAATGAAAATGAAATATTGTGAATTTTTTATTATTAAAGATTGAGAAAACATGAACATAACAACATTAATAGTAAATTAATGATTCTATAAGATTGGTTCTGTACAACTTTTCGATTCAACGTATAATGACGAAGATATTTTTAATTTTCAATATTCCCTCTCTAAACCTTCCCACTGGTTCCAGCTGTTAACGAACTTGGCCTTTAGTTTTACATAAAACGTTTAAATAAGGAGTTTGGTACGTATAAAATACACACACTCACACAAACACACACACACACACACACACACACACACACATATATATATATATATATATATATATATATATATATAAAAACATATTTATAAAATTTTGAAGGGACCTGATTTTCTTCATCTCATTGGTGGGATCGTTGGACTTCGGTGGAAATAGTTCAAGAATTGCGTCATGAGTACAACCTCAACAGCTGATCCCACTTAAAACATGACATTTAAAAATTAATTAATATAAAACAATAACAATTAATATCAGAGGAAATTTAAGGAGTGTTAACTATATACTATGTCTACTCTTAAAGCTACTCTTTTTTTTTCATATAGTAAACCAACCTTTCAATTTAAAAAAACAAAACAAAAAAAAAACTTGTCAACATTTCTTCAACCTGTGAATACCTTTGCTGAAAATAATGTAAGAATAGTAAGTACTTATCTGAGACTTTTGTTCGCCCGTCGTATATTTTATTTTCAGCATAAAATAATATTTACTTTTCTTACATTGAGGCCCGTGGCACGTCAGTAATGCTTATTGTTCATTGGCTTCAACTAGACACAGAAACACCTGTTAGGCTCTCATGTGTATGGGGAACAATAGGTTGATTACTTTGGTGAACCTGAGACATATGGTGGGCTACATGGGCCATGAGTAGCCCATATATAGGCTGGATTGTCTTTGACAAGAGATTGACAAAGAGTCCTGGACATTGACAGCCACGCTGATAGCTTACTGGAGTGGAGATTCCGTCATCACCGCTAGGTTTCCCGTCAAACAGATGATGCATATGGATGACACGGTATCACTGAAGTGATAATATTATTTACCAAAAACCCACTAACTAGTAAGCGGAACTCCCCAAGCTCAGGAATTGAATTGTGATGTAATCATGTATGCTCGTTTCGCGGAATATATACAAGTCCACTAGATCGTATTTAACGAGGGACGTCAAACTCTTGATACAAGGCTAAAAGCAACCAACACACTACTTTCTTTTACTCTTAGAACAAATAATCTAGCATCCATTCGATTTGTAAAAGGAAATACATATTTTAACGAATAATCAGGCCCGTATTTACTTATTATTATATTCCAAAACAAGAAACCTACACAAAACGTAGTACTTTTGAATGTTGTTTGTATAAATGTTCAAATTAAAATTCACACATTACAATATGCTATAGTATTAGCAGATTTCCCTTAACGAAAATCAGCTATTGAGGTCGTACTCTTGACGCGATTTTCGAAAGTTTTCTCCAAATGGCCTACTATCTTACCTAGATGACGAAAATGAGGTCCGTTCAAAACTGAATATATATATATATATATATATATATATATATATGCATATACCTATCTAGCTATCTATATATTTGTCTGTTACCGCTCAAGCGGTCGCAATAATTGTTTAATCGTTACCAAACTCGATATTTAGTCGTTTCATGTAAAAGAAAGATGAAGTTCGTTAACGGCTGAAATCGGACAAAGAAATTGAAAATTCAAAATGTTCCTTTACGTCGGGTCGAAAACTTGTATAGAACCAATCTTATTGCAAATTAAATGTACTATAATTATTGTTATATATATATTCATTGTCTATCTTGAATATTAACCGAGTTATTTGCATTTTTCAGTTTTCAGCCCTCAGCAACTTCTACTCATGTTACATAAACAATACTCTACTATACTAAATCATATTATTCCAAGCTTAAATACCAAATACAATATTCAAGAAACCTTTATAATACGAGATACATGCAAATATGTCCTGATGACCCCCCCCCCCCTCCCCCCACCCGCCTTAAGGTCTTGGACTACTAAAATTTGATTGATTGAGATCAATATTATTCTGATCCATTATAAATTACAGTACTAGATATAGTAAATAGTTTTCAATAAAATTAATATGTTCTATTCTGATATATTTCAGTAATTGTTTTTCTTTCCGGCGGGAGTCTGGCATACCTGTTTGTTTACATTTCTGACACTTCCCATCGGCAACGGTGGTTATTGAAATTGACTGAAACATTTCTTATTTCCGTTTGTATTTATTCACTTAATAGTCACGGTGGTTTTGTGTAACCAGTATGTAGATTTATCTGTTACTAAACTTCACGGGGGAAATCTGCTTAGTTTACGCAGCTCCTGCGAGACGGACTTTTTTAATTTGCTTAAGATTAGTTCAATATATTGCAACGACTAAACTCTAGTTGTGCTCATTATTCGTCCTTAGATTTGCAGAAACAGGCGATAGAAAGTTCGTATGGCAGAAAGAATGGCCTGTCCAAATTTAGTCAATTTCTTGAAAAAGATTTTAATTTCTCTGGAGTTGCTGGTCGATAGAGGAACATATAGTACATAATGAAAGATTTTAACATAATAATTATTTCTTCTCTTTTCAATATGTCGATAGCGAACAGCCCTTTAATATTGCTATAATGATAACAGTGGAATGAGATATTCATATTTCCCGGACCATGAAGTTCTATCAATTTTCCTTATCCACTTCTAATAAATCCCTGTAGTCAGCGACTCCTAAAATCCTAGAATACCGCCCAGTCTCCACCTCCCCGTTTGTTCCGAATAAGCCATTGAGGCATCCTTAGATTCAGAGATCACTAGCCTTCTTGGAAATGCCGACACAAGTTTCCCCCACTTTTCCCTACTTTGTGTTCATCTATAACAGCTGTGTGATGGAAGAATTCCTCCGTGCCGCACCCTCCTCCCCGAATGTGATGTCATACATTTCATACCTCGATTACCGTATGGAATCTCCAGTCTGTATAAAACCTCATGACTCCTGAATTAATCTAACATCTTCCATGTAAAGCTACCGCATTTATCATCCGCATTTTTATCTGATCGTCAGCACCACATATTTCCCTATCCTCTGGAAATTTTCTATTACTATACTCTTCTTAACATCTGTCTACTTTACACATACTCCTTCTTCAAATCAATTTATCGCTCATTCTTGAAAAACTCGTCCATTCCATCCTAAATTCTCAACACATTACTTCCCCACCCCTTCCCCCTGAACAGATCCGCTCCCAAGCAATGCAAAGTGCATGTTCGTATTATTGATTTACTTTCTTCCTCTCTAAAGCGAAGTGAGCACTGTACGAGTTGTACATTCATGGACCTCACACACACACACACATATATATATATATATATATATATATATATATATATATATATATATATACAGTTTTGAACGGAATTCATTTTCGTCATCTCCTGGGTAGGATCGATGGACATTTGAAGAAAAATTTCGAAAATCGCGTCATGAGTACAACCTCAATAACTGATTTCCCTGAAGGGGAATATGCTAATATGTTTATCAATAATAATATCTGCTACAGATCCTTCAGAGACTGGATTACTTCCACCTCTTTTTTGTGTCAGCTGGTGTTGCTCTGGGTCGAGTTTCCATGCCTAACACTTACACATATTCCACTTTCCAGGAAACCTCGCTATACGCCGAGTCACGTTCACTGTTTTGTTGAACATCACTCATGTCCTTAACTCCAACTCTGTCCCCTACCTTGGATTTTTCCTAGACATAAAGCTCACGTTAATTAATAAAGCCCTTCTTTGGCTAAGGTCAATTTAAATAAAAAACTTCACCACCTTCTTTTAAAGTATTTTACACTATGGATAACACTCGGAGTTTTTACGCTGAATTCGAAATACAGGGATATGCTACTCAACAAAACTTGAAGCCTGAAAATGCAATCACTCACTAAGTACAGTTCATCGATAACCAATGTGGGCACACAGAGATATGGGCATCATCTATGCATACTCAAACATGAACCCTTTCAGTTATAAATTCCTTCGCGTTTGACGTCTCACGCATGCTATTCCGTTACAAATTTTTGATTTCTAAAAGACAAATCAATTATTGATTCTTATTTAAGAATTAATTCATGAACATTTTTATAGTTCAATGTCAAACTATGCACTAATCAAAATTTTGGAATTGAACCCCTTTCAAATGAAACAATCAGGTTCAGCTTTTTGTCTTGTTATGATCAAAATATTACTCCTTGGGAGTCGCTTCTGAGATTTTCTTCTTCTACATGCTCGCTCACTCTTTAGCTTCGGCATACTTATTTCATAATGTCGTAATCGGTGAGGATGTTTGGTTATTATTTAGGCTACTCAAATATATTCTAAAGTGAGAAATGTCAAAAGTTTTATAACATTATTAATTTCAGGTAGAGGCAAACTAAAAGTAGGATTTATGGTACGTTTTGAAAAAAAACAATAACATACAGTGTGTTGGAAGGCGCCATTTTTCTGTCATCCAAAGATGTGGTGTTCTCGTATGAATTTAATGAAGCATTTACTGTTAATATTTGTTTAAAAAATAACTCAACAAAATCATTTTAATCAAATACTCTGACATTGAAACTCCTATTTGGTTTTCTTTTAGTCATATTCAAAGAGTTTTCCGGTGAATACCGATTTATAGGGCGTTTATCTATTCCACATTTGACGGTAAAAAGGGGATATTTGCGAGAGGAGCTGGGTGTATTGTATTTTATTCTTTGTACTATCCAAACCTTGAGAAAGCCTTTAGCATGTATGACAATGGTAGTAGCGAAGGCACGGGAGGGGCACACCCGACGAATTCTCTTTTCCCCCTCCGACCAGTAGTCCAAGCCACGTGCCACAACATGTATAAACGCTTGAGCAAATATTGTCATTTCCTTTTATTTATTTAGCCGATATATTCCCTAAAGAGCCGCGGAAAAAAAGTATTTATTTAGCAAAATAAAGATTAATTACAGCTGTTTTAAGGCTCCTTTTGTTAAGCTCATTTGCACACAGGAGGAGTAATCTTTGAGGGCTCTGTTCTTCAAACTTCACACCACTTATGCTGTTCACCCTTAGTTCTAGGAATTTGCTTTTCGCGACAGTTCAGTGAATACTAATATCCAATGTCAAAAGAATCCAATCAAAAGGACGGGCAAATCGAAATTAAGTGTTTAAATTCCCTTAACTCGGACCTTGTAACATCCCGAAGAAATTTCCAATTTAAAATATTGCCAATATTGGCTGTGGCTTCATTCTGCCACAATAATCACCATATCATATCCTATTCCTTCTAAACTGCTAATCTAATACCATCAAAATATTCGATTAAGAAATTGATAGTACTGAAGACTCATCCTTTCAATTTCTTCAGCCAACTTTAAGGTACAGATAGATTTCCTATTGAATTGTAACATATGGAATCATCCTGATAAAACTTTAGGCTTGTATATTTACAAACATGAGTTTAATATTCAAAATATATTATGTTTATGTGTGTGAATCTGTGGTCATTCGGTTATGTTATCTTTGATTTCCGGCGAGCATAAACTAAAATATAAAACTCGTATCATTGATAGTATGGAATGGGAGAAGTTCATCTACGAATCAAAGTATAAGAATCAATGTTTTTATAAGAAGCCAAACCATTTGAGATCCTTTGAAATGCGAAGAAGCGTTGTAACCGTTATCATGAGTAATGAAATCAACTTGATTGTAGCGAATGCAGGTAAAGGTTAACATAATTTTATTGTAATTTTTTTTTCGTGCAGTAATTGTAAACTTTCTCATTTATGTTGGAATAGCTCATCTATCTTCGGCTCAAAGCATCCATTCTTCAAGTTTTAAGAGAGTACTCTTTTAGCAGTACTCATGACGGAATTTTCGAAATTTTTCTTCAAATGTCCATCGATCCTACCTAGTAGATGACGAAAATGAGGTCCGTTCAAAACTGTATATATATATATATATATATATATATATATATATATATATATATATATATATATTTGTCTGATACCGCTCTAACGTTGGCAATTTTTGTTTGGTCGTTACCAAACTCGATATTTAGTCGTTTTATGTAAAAAGAAAGATCATGTTCGTTAATGGCTGAATTCGGACTAGTGGGAGGAGGTGTTTAGAGGGGAGGATTTTCTAAAATTCGAAATATTTCCGTTACTATACGTCGGATCGAAAAATTGTATAGAATCAATCTTATTGCAAATGAAAGTTACTATAAATATTGTTATATACATTTATTCTCTGTCTTGAATATTAACTGAGATATTTGCATTTTTATGAAATCGGGGCGAATAACTGATGAGAGTGAGTTTCCCGCCAAAAGCTAGGTCGGCCGTTTTCTTAACTGTTCGGCTCTCGTGAAATGTCTCTAATGTAAAACTTCACGTGGGAAATCTGCTTAGTAAACGCAGCCCCATCGTGACCGACTTATATACTTCTGCTATTCCTATGAGGCTTTTTCGTAATTATTCTGGTTCAGTTTGTTTAGATCTTAGGTCTATCATACGAAGGGTGGTTAAGCGTGTCCTGGTAAATTGTGTTCATGTAGTAGGTTTCTTTCCGTTATCCGTATTAGGTTTGATTTCGGTATAGTTAGAATAACTAAAGTAATTAATGCATAATAAAGAAGGCATTATGATCAGGTGAGCATTATTTGTGGAATATAAACTATAAAAAATGGTATGACAAAAACAGCTTACCTCAAAGCACAGGAAACAGAATAGGCAAGACATAAGGAAGGAGCAGGGTTGGACTTGAAATGTCCCATCAATCTTGGCAAATGGCAGGTGGCAGATATTCCATAAAAACTTGAATTAAGCTCTCTTTTGCGGGAAAAAACCCGACTCCTCAGTTTCAGACGGTAATAATCTCCAAACGACCCGAAGAACAAAGGCCTTTGACTTGTTCAAACACTGTGCTAGGAATTATACACATACAACCTTTTGTCGTAAAGGAAAGAAGGGATTCAGGCCAACTGGAAAAAAAAGGTCTGTCACGCAGGGGCAGCTTAATCTAAGCAGATTTCCCTCCTGAACTTTAACAATAGATAAATCTTCGCATTGGTAGCACAACACCACCGTGAATATTAAGTGAACAAATACAAACGGTAATAAGAAATGTTTCAGTAAATTTTAATAATTTGCCTACGGGAAGCGTCTGAAATGTACACAAACAGGCCACTTCTCACGGGAAAGAAAAACAAATACCAAAATATATCAGAATATACCATTTTAATTTTATTGACAATTTCTTACTATATCTAGTACTGTAATTTATAATGAATCAGAATATTTTTCCTCAATCAATCAAATTTTAGTAGTCCAAGAACATAAGACGAGGGGGGGCACCAGAACATATTTGCATGTATCTCGTATAATCGTATAATAATGGTTTCTTGAAAACAATATTTGGCCTTTAAGGTTCGAATAAAGTAGTTTATTATACGAGTATAACAGAGTATTGTTCATATAACATGAGTTGAAGTGGGGTTTACTGAAGGCTGGAAACTGAAAAATGAAAATATCTCGGTTAATATTCAAGATACAGAATAAATGTGTATAAGAATAATAATAGTAAACTTTATGTGCAAAAATATTTATTCTATACACATTTTCGATCCGACGTATAGTAACGAAGATCTTTCGAATTTTCAAAATTCTCCCCTCTAAACCCCCCCCCCCTTTCCATAGTTCGATTTCAGCAGTTAACGAACTTGATCATTCCATTTACATAAAGAGACTAAATATCGATTTTTGTAACGATCAAACAATAATTGTGAACTACAGAGCGATAACAGACAAATACACACACTCACATATATATAGATATATATATATAGATATATATATATATATATATATTTATGTGTGGAGTACTATTTGATTGACTTTTACAATTACTACCCTATTTTGGGGTCCAAGATGTACCCTATTTTAATGCTCAAAAAAGATAGAATAGTGAGAATGAGCCATAATCCGGTAAGGTGGCTTGGGTATAACTCCAGGTGCATTGTTATATCTTAAGTAAACCACCCTTCGTTTGACAGATCTAAGATTAAAACGAACAGACCTGGACAAAAACGTTAACAACCTAATATGGATAACTGACTTATACAACTTATTGACCAACGGACAAATAACTCAGTACAATTTTTGACGGGCTCCAAGATCCAATCGTTGGCATCGAAACCAATTGCCAGCTCAACTCAATCACCAACCAGTGACGACGGTCTTCACCGGTGCGGTATGACTACAATATTATATATTAGTGGGGCTCAGGTTAGCCGTGCGAGTTAAAGCGTTGTCCTTAATAATAAATCGAAAAGATCGACCTACATGCACTTACTGTAACACATCACTGACCATTAAACATCTCCTGACTGACTGCAGACTATGTGAACATCTGTATTTACAGAACGACTTGTACGAACTATTAACAGAAGGTAGCCTTCATATAAATACACTCTTAAATCACCATGAAGACAATAGACATTCAGAACAATCTTTAAACTACACCTACTCCACTCATTTCTCTACGTTTTTATCTCAAATTATATTACTCATTCATATTAGTGTTTTTTGTGAAGCAGACTGTATAATACATTTTTTAACTTGTGCATTAGACTTCCATCATCCTCAAGGCAGAATTTATCGCAGAATTATAGTTATAAGTAGATTTATATTAATGCTTCCTTAGTTTTATTTTATTCCTTAGGTTTATATATATAGCTATATTTTAGACTATGTTTTAATAATTTAGAAAACATTTTTCTTTATTTCTTTATTTTAACATTTTAATAAAAGGAATTGATAATAAGTGAGCGACTTCGCCAAGTTGCGGAGCTCACCAAATAAATAAATAATCTCAAATGATAAACCTTCAGTGGTAAGTTCGATTCTCAACTGGGAAATAGCAATTTATTACGAGTGACGAACTCATTAAATAAAATCCTTAGCCCAACCGTAAATAGAAAAGAGTGGTTACATGTAGATAACCCGTCCCAATTAGTCTTAGTAGCAAAAAGTGGTCGTTAATAAATAATAATGTATACCGGCAGTACTAACCCTTTATTTGATATACTTAGTCCAAGGAAATCAAGTCACATATACTTCTCTACTGTGAGAAGCTCATAGAAGACAGAAATAAATACCTACAAACACTTTCCTCAGCAGTGAGAGTGATGTACAGAAAATTGAAGAGATACTTAGTATCGATAGCCTCGAAAAACTACTTAAGATTTACTGCTTCACCACATCACCATGCTCTGGAATCTATAAGTGCTGATGGACCACACTCCAGTTAAATGTTATATTATGACGAAAAAGTGTTTATAGAATGCTTTTAGTTATCTTTTATGTATTATATTTTACTATTTACACTTTATTGCGTTTTTTTTGTTTTTCTTTATTGTCATATTATTGTTTGTCTCAAGAACTTGGATTTAATTATTTATTTAAAAAGACAGAATTGTTATTTGTTTATTTAATTTGTACAAGATGTAAATCTTTAACAAATAAATATATATTCTATTCTATTCTAAAGGAAATCAAGTCAAGTGGAAACGACATCAGATTTTTTTCTTTTGTATGTTTCAGGGCGATGGATATTTGGTGGTGCTCTCTGCCACCTGGTGGCATACGCCCAAGGCACGTCCGTCTACATCTCGACACTGACACTCACGTCCATTGCTGTTGACAGATTCTTCGTCATCATCTACCCGTTCAAGCAGAGGATGAAGCTGACTACCTGCATACTCATCATAGTCAGCATATGGCTGTTCTCCCTCCTCGCCACCATACCCTACGGTCTCTATATGCACCACCGACCTGAGAGGGGCTACTACTACTGTGAAGAGAAGTGGCCTTCAGAAAATTTAAGACAGGTAAGTCAACAAGACTAATGTCACTGTATTAATTGGATGTTTTCAACACAACTCTTAGCTACTGGCCAATGAAAACATTTATTTACTATGGGAAACATACATAATGTATTGGGTATGGGGTAGTTTTGAGAAAAATAAACTAAAAAAATTCTGTCACGCAGGGGCTGCGTAAATTAAGCAGATTTCCCACGTGAAGTTTTGCAATAGAGAAATTTCCAAACTAGTTACAGTAAGTAGTAACGAGTCTCTAAACCAATTTCACGGGAGCCGAAGAGTAACGGAAACGGCTGATCTAGCTTTCGGCGGAAACTCACGAATAGACCCCACATCAGACGATCTCACCTCGTCCGTTATCCGCACACACTTAATAAAAATGCAAATATCCCGGTTTATATTCAAGATAGAGAATAAATGTGTATATCTATATTTATAGTAAATTAAATTTGCAATAAGTTTGGTTCTATACAAGTTTTCGATCCGAAGTATAGTAACGGAGATATTTATTAAAATCCCCTTCCCACTGGTTCGATTTTACCCATTAACGAGCTTGATCTTTCGTTTTGCATGAAACAAGTAAATATCGAGTTTCGTAGCAATCACACAAAAATTACGACCGCAAGAGCGTTAACAGACAAATATATATATATATATATATATATATATATATATACATACATATTCGAAAATCGAGTAATGAGTACGACCCCAATAGCTGATTTCTCTTAAGGGAAATCTGGTAAAATATCAAAGTCTTCAGAACAATAAATATTTTGAACCATAAAACTAACAAATTCCACATATTTATATTTTAATGCATTGGCGAAGACGGTTGATCCTCAATTCTACTCACCGGATTTCTACTTGGAAATATATATAGTGAGATGAGATCGCCGTGTTTCATTCAGCACGAGGGGAAATATGCTGAGTTGCCACAGCCCCTGCGTGAATGACTTTTAGATTTTTTTCTAAAAATATAAATTGAGGAAAGTGACTTCAAGTGAATATAAAAAAGTCCGTCACGCAGGGGCTGCGTAAACTAAGCAGATTTCCCAAGTGAAGTTTTCCAATGAGAAATTTCACGAGAGTCGGACTTTTGACGGAAACTTACGACTAGACCCGAAGCCGATCTCATTTCGTCCGTTAGAATTAATACAAATGCAAATATCTCGGTTAATATTAAAGATAGAGAATAAATGTATAGAATAATATTTATAGTAAATATAATTTGCAATACGATTGGTTCTATACAATTTTTCGATCCGACGTATAGTAACGGAGATATGTCGAATTTTTGAAACCCCCTCCTCCCACTGGTTTCAGCTATTAACGTACTTGATCTGTCATTTGGCTTAAATATCGAGTTTGGTAACGATCAAACAAAAATTGCGACTGATAGAGCGTTAACAGACAAATATATATCTATATATATAAAATTGTAACCAATGTCTGTACATTTATTTTTTCTCGAAATTTCACGATAAATTTTCGTTTCACATGTCATAGACACCATAACTGTATTTTGTTTCTTTCGTGTGTGTTTGTTTGTTTGTTTATTTGATTGTTTGTTACCTTTTCACGCAAAAACGGCTGAACCGAATTTTATGAAAGTTGGTATGTATATTATTACTAACTCAACTTAGACTTTAGCTATATTAATATTCTCGGAGACGAGCAGAAGTGGGGGTTATAAGGGAGGCCTGAAATTAAAAATAGCGATATTTCGTTTCCTATTGGGTTTTCGGCAAATATGCACATAACAAAAGTTGTTTATTTTGTTATTTAGAGTAACTGTTGTTATATATATATTTTTCGTATAACGAATTATACATGAGATATACTCTCAAACCTATAGTGGAAGTGAACAATTTTATTTGGCACAAAAGACGAAACCGAACTAAATAAAACTCAGTATGTGTATTAGCACTAACGCCTTCATTATAATAAGCCATACCAACATAGACAGGCAGGAGTGGGGGTTATGGGAGAGGCCTGAAATTAAAAATAGTGATATTTCATTTCCTATTGGGGTTTCCGGAAATATGCATATAACAAAAGTTGTTTATTTTGTTATTTAAAGTAACTTTTGTTATATTCATTTTTGTCGTATAACAAAGTATAAGATATATACAGATATACACTAAAAACTAGAGCCGGAGCCAACAATTTTGTTGGCCACTAACGATTGAACCGAACTTAAAAAAACTCGGAATGTGAATTAGCACCCTTATGAGGGAGGCCTGAAATGAAAAATTGTGATATTCCGATTCCAATTGGTTTTTTAACGATTTTCTATAAATATACAATCATTAGTCAGTCAACGATGATTTCCCGGGCATTGCCGGGTATATTAGCTAGATTGTATACTGAAAATACGTACATTATAGATGATATTTAATTATAATAAATGCTACCCATGATTATGATTTGAATTATTCACGGTGTGTCAAATAGTGGGGAGGGAATGATTAGAGACTTATTTTCATTTATTCTTCAAATCTAATTTTTTTTTCCCATAAGTTGCCCAAGGGACTATATATAATTTTGAACGGACCTCATTTTCCATTTTCGTCATCTTCCTGGGCAGGATCGATGGACATTTAAAGAAATTATTCGAAAATCGCGTCATGAGTACGGCCTCAATAGCTTATTTCCCTTGAGGGAAATCGGCTAAAATCAATTGGAGGAGAATAGGAATTAAATTTCTCTGTGGGAAGTAAATAACTTTGTTGGGGGTAAGGGGAAATAACTCGGTCTAGCATTCCCGTTCACCCATTCTATGTGGTAAGTGGCCATTTACAGAGGGGTGCTTACAGAAGTATAGAAAGATAAGTTATTTCTGGGCCGAGGATGTGTCCGGGTATAGGGACATGGCGGAAGTAAGTGGGCGACTCTCTCAGCTGGAAACTGCTCAATATGGCTGGCTTTAAAAGGAAAAGCTTTCTTCTTTCATCGCTCCTCCGCTACAACTCCTTCTCCCGGCCCATTATAATACATTTCAAATGTTGGACATAACTCTAGGCTAACAGCTTCATAGAGGTACGACTTTTCTTCAACTTTTACGAATTTCATTAACATAGTCAGTACTTGAACTTACATAAAAAATAAAACAGGAATATTAATTCAGTGGAAAGAAATGTTACAGGAAAGCGAATAATTCATCCTGGCTCAGAACTGAATGTCAAACGCAAAGAAATGCTGTGTAACGAATTAGACGCCAAACTAAAATTTTGGTTTTTATCAGATTTCTCTTAAGGGAATCAGCTATTGAGGTCGTAGTCATGGCGCAATTTTTGAAATGTTTCTTCAAATGTCCATTGATCCTACCTAGTAGATGGCGAAAATAAGTATATATATATATATATATATATATATATATATATATATATTTGTGTTGATGTTTTCGACCAGGTTATATTTACATATCGTGTGTTATTCTTTTCGGAGTTTTGATCAATGTTGGTGAAATAAATCTTAGTTTATGTCTATATATATATATATATATATATATATATATATATATATATATATATATATATATATATATATATATACAGGGTGTCCCAAAACCAAATGGCCAAACTTTCGCTTCGTTTTCTAAAAAATCACAAAAAACTAAAATTAGTTGTGCAAAAACTAGTTAAGGCCAATGGAAGAGCGGATTTTATTCCTTGAATGAATTTTAGCAATAAATGTTATTCCAATACAATTATTGTATTCTAATCTTATACTAACAGAAAGGTAATTGAAAAAAAATTATTTTTTATTAAGAAAAAATAATAAATACTTTTTTATTCAAATATTCATAGTATAAAAAAAATTACCTATTTAAAGTAGATAACATTATGAACAATAACTGAAGATTAAAACATAAAAAAAGATTAAAAATTTAGAAAATTAATAAAATAATTAAATATTCTTACTTGGAAAACATAAATGTTTCAGTTTTTATATGGGTCTACCTTAGTGAGAAAAAAAAACCTGAAAATTTTGAAGGTTTTACCTTCTCTAAAATTACATCGTTAATTTCTAAAGCGTCAACGTAAATGTTGTTCGAAGTGCTGGTCTCTCGCTGCAATACACCCATCACATCGCGTACTCACAGATCGCACTGCATCTAAACATTGTTCTGCGGTGAGCTGGTTGCAAACCATTCTGATGCGCTCGATGAGGTCATCCCTTGTGCAGACGAGCTCTCGGTAGACATTTTCTTTCACGTATCCCCTCACGAAGAAATCTAGTGGTGTGAGGTCCGGAGACCGGGGAGGCCAAGGCACCGGCCCACCTCGTCCTATCCAGCGACCTGGGTAGTTGACGTCCAACCAGTCTCGCACGGCCCTTCCTTAATGTGCAGGACAACCATCGAGTTGAAACCAGCTCTCAAGCCTTGTTTCCAAAGGAATATCTTCCAAAAGTGCCCGTAAGTCATTCTCCAGGAATAGATGATAACTTTCAGCGTGAAGTCGAGCAGGTGAAAATACGGGACCTATTATACGATTATAACAAAGACCCACCCACACGTTTACAGAAAACTCATGCTGGTAGTGAAATTCTCTAACAGCGCGGGGATTTTCATGTGCCCAAAGGTGGTAGTTTCTTTGATTGAATATGCCCGCACGTGTAAAAGTCGCTTCGTCCGTCCAGATTACTTTCGAACTTAAGTTTACATCGTTTTGCAATTGTTCTTTGTACCAATTACAAAAATTTACTCGGCGGGGATAATCAGCGGGTATTAAATGTTGTACCTTTTGTACATGGTAAGCATGCCTGCGGTCAGCCCTTAATGTGCGCCAAATGGTTGTCTTTGGTATGCTTAGAACTGAAGCAGCTCTCCGGACGCTTGTCTAGGGTTGGTATTGAAGTGCCTCAGTATCCTCTCCCTCCGCCTCAGGTTGGCTTCCATCGGAGCCTGCATACGGTTTCCACGACGATTATATGAGAAGGACCCAGTCTCTCGAAGCCTTCTGAAAGTGCTGGTAAAAACACCTCTGTCTGGGGTTTCTCGGTCAGGAAACCGTCTGTGATATTCCCGAACTGCCTGACGTGCATTGCCATCGCAGAATCCGTAGGCGTAGACTATGTCCGCGTATTCAGCGTTGGTAAATCTAGCCATATTTGTTGACTTCACTGAACAGTACTAGCAACACCACTAATGTGAGAATGCGAGGCTGGATTCCCCTCAAAAAGGATTAAAATGATAGTAAACTAAGTAATTTTAATCCTTTCTTTTTAAGTTTAAACACTCAACCTAGACGTTTTATTGATAAGGAAAGTGTGAGAATATTCATGTTTTCTGAATTTACTCCTCGTAAATTAAAAAATTAAGCTTACTCAAAAAGCCAATAGTTTTTTGTAATTTAAATTCATTATTAAAAAAAATACACTTTTTGCACAACTATTTTCATTTTTCTGTGATTTTCTCAAAAACGAAGCGAAAACGAGGCATATGCCAGAGGACTTTTTTTCTTAGTTTTTCGATCCTCTATCGATCCCTGAAGTTTGGCCGTTTGGTTTGGGGACACCCTGTATATACATATAATTGTAACCTCTGTCTGTACATTTTTTTCGCGAATTTTCACGATAACTTTTCGTTTCACATGTCATAGACACCATAACTGCATTTTGTTTCTTTCGTGTGTGTTTGTTTGTTACCTTTTCACGCATAAACAGCTGAACCGAATTTTATGAAACATGGTATGTATATTAGTACTAACCCAACGTAGACTTTAGGCTATATTAATATCCTCTGAGACGAACGGGAGTGGGGGTTATAAGGGAAGCCAAAAATTAAAAATAGCGATATTTCGTTTCCTATTGGTTTTTCGGCAAATATGAACAAAACAAAAGTTGTTTATTTTGTTATGTAGAGTAACTTGTTTTTTTATACACTTTTTCGTATACCGAATTATAAACGAGATATACGCTAAAACCTATAGCGGAAGTGAACAATTTTATTTGGGACAAAAGACCCAACCGAAATAAATAAAACTCGGAATGTGTATTAGCAATAACGCTTTCATTATAACAAGCCATACCAACATTTCTAGGGACGGGCAGGAGTGAGGGTTGTAAGGAAGGCCTGAAATTAATAATAGGGATATTTCGTTTCCTATTCCTTTTTTGGGAAATATGCACATAACAAAAATTGTTTATTTTGTTATTTAGAGAAACTTTTTTTTATATACACTATCCTCGTATACCGAACGCCTTACGTTATACGCTAAAAATTATTCCGCGAGTCAACAATTTTATTTGGCTCAAAAGACTCAACTGAACTAAATAAAACACTAAGTATGTGTATTAGCACTAACTCCTTCCTTATAATAAGCCATACTATTTCTAGGGACGGGCCGGAGTGGGTGTTATAAGGGAAGCCTGAAATTAAAAATAGTGATTTCCTATTGGGGTTTCGGCAAATATGCACATAACAAAAGTTGTTTATTTTGTTATTTAGAGAAATTTGCTCAACACTTCTTTTCAATATGAACTACCAGGTACCTCAAATGAAAAAAATGATTCAAATGTATGTCAATATTTTCTCATTAATAATTCAAATCTTTGCATAATGCACAAGAAACGGGAAATATGACAATATCCAGGACAGTGGTCTTACATAAAAAAATAATTTTATTATTAACAAATCCACAGAAACGACGGGTGTTAACCCTAAACACTGGGACGGGTAAATGTCAAAATATTGTGCAAAGTAAAGCCTTGCCAAAAATATACCATCGCCATTCAGCCTCAAATGAATTCCCGAGCGAAGCCGGGTATCTGAGCTAGTGTATATATATATATATATATATATATATATATATATATATATATATATATATATATATATATGTCGGAGGGACTTTTTTTATGCTGTTCTGTACTTGAGTTCAATGTATGGTCCAATGAGCTAGTGTACTCTTATGAGTCTCTGTAGTCTTCAAGTTTCGTCCTTAGTTCGGTTGGTAAACGTTGCTACTATTGTCACTGCGTCATGCAATATATCCTTGTACAAGTTCTTTTGATAGCTCATGTTAGAGCAAAATAATAGAATAATAGGTTTATATGATTCCATTTAATAAAGAGAAACTTAATTGATGTACATATTTATGAAATACAGATTTCAAAAAAACTTACGAGATCGGGCGCGTGGTATCTAGGAGATAAAATTTAATGACATGTGAAACACAGGACTCCATCAAACACAGTGACACAACATACCTTGAAGGGGAGTTCTCTAGAACACATAACTCGAAGCACTACACCACCACTCTCTGCCAGGAGGAGTGGCAAATATTTTTCTAGAAACTGTTTATCTGAGAGATCAGGCGCCCGACGGAGGGTTAAAACTGTTTTAAATGATTAAAATTGTTATTTACTTAGCTTTTACTATCTCTATATTGAAATAATAATTCGTGTCGTCTGTCGAATCTCATTAGAACACCATTTTCTAGCGACATGGCTACCGCGACTCCGGTTTGGTAAGATGATAACTCTATTTAGATTTATTCAGAATGATCAACAATTTATTTGTTTTATTATATATCAGGTGTATTATGAACTCAAAATGAGTTCGGCTAACATGCACCACCCTCTGCAAAAAAGTAGCTTTATAATAAATAAATAAAAATAGACGATTTAACTTGAAAGTAATTGCAGTTTTGCAATGAACATTTCTTCGATTACATACGTAATAGCACAACTATGTCTAATACAGGGGGTATTTACTCAGTAGAAATTAAAGGGAAACGTGTAATGAATCTAAGTTTGCATTACATCTTCCAATAACATATGGCCTTAGATAAAATATTTTGAGTTTTAATGCTCATTTAGAATACAGAAATTCTGAAATTATTGATTCTATAGTATATTACTACTAGTAGACTTCTGTCTAAATACTTTAGTTGTAAATGCTTTAGGTGTGTTTATAAGTTAGTTCTACCAAGATATTTGTTTAATATTTTTTCAGACGCAGTAACAAGATTCTGTTCACAAAAAAAAGTAAAAGGATAAGCTTTATTGGTAGATATGTAAAAGTAGATTTCAAAATTTGTCCTGTTTGTTTATGCAAAACTACAGTGATTTGCAATTAATTTAAATAGGGAAATAATAGTGCTGATGAGTGGAAAAAAAGTGAGAAAGTAAGACAATTTCTTTTTCTATAGAGGAAAATTCTTCCATTCCTTTCCCATTCTTTGTGTTACCCTTTCAATGGCTTCAGGAGAACTGTGGTGGTGATAACTGGAACCGCCTGCTCCTCTGCTATACTTGCCCCGGAACCATTGTTGGACTTTATTTAGAGAATAAAAGGAGACGCGTTGAAGAAGTTATCTCCGCCTTCTCCCACCACTTCTTTTACACCCTTTGCGAGTTTTTATCAGAAGCAGATCTGCAATTAATTTGGGATTAAAGTGGAAGAAAGTCTTTCACAATTTACTCCTTTAAAAGCTGAAAAATGTCACTTTTTGTCCTTTTTTATTTTGTCGTCCCTTTATTCATTTCAATAGAGTTAGAATACAATAAAAATGAATATCTCCATACAATTTTACTGTGTCATACTAATTTTTGTGATTCGCATTTTACTACCTCAAGCTGAAGGTCAGAATGAAACGCGCTTTACTTCAAAGAACAATTTATTATGAGCCCACTGACTTCCTATAATCATAACCTAAACATAACAACAGTGAACAATAAATACGGCATTTACTGTGAAAATAGGGTAGATGCTGAATGAGGTAATAAAACTTACATCGATGAAGAAGCAACGCGAAAACTTCGTGTAAAAACCGACCTGACATATCGGTTAAGAGCCATAGATCGTTAATAAATAATTTAAATTTGTTTTAATTTAAGACTAATTGGTAACCAGGGGCAACGTTATCGCACAACACAGCTGCTTTATTATTTCATTATTCAGTACAAAAATATTTAGTCAAACGTTCATTTAAACTTCATTTATTCCGTTTGTCATTCGAACAATTCAAATAAGTGCAAAACGGAACAATATCTTTCAAAGAAGTTTCTCTATGAGTGTTATCAATGAATTGGGGAGAAAATCCTGATAACGAAGGGTCTATTTTTTTGGAATAGCTGACTAGCCAATGGAGCTACCATATGATGGAATGTAGATTAGCCTAATTACCAATGTCAGGACTGAGCAAATAGAAGCGATGGGAGAGATGCAAATTGATCATTTTAATGTATTTGCTAATGGCCGAATAAATAAATGTGGGGAGAGGTCGCCGGTTCTTGCATCATTAGCCCGGGAACGAGAATGTAGCCATTGGCCAAGGGTCCCTCCATTGTGCACGCTTTGATATGGTAATGCGCTCAAGCTTTGCCCATCTCCCATGGTGCCGTCCGATATTTCCTATTGGAGAGTGACGAGGTGAGTAATTTTAAGTCATGAATGATTCAATTCGAACAGAGTCTATAGACGGGCAATGAGAGAGTGAACAATGTCGGGCCATTTAACACCAAGCAATAATGACCTACGACTATTGCAGCATAATGGATTACAGAGCTGATTACTATCGAAGCTGCTTATTTATAGAGAATGTTTAACTATCAATAAAGCTGTTTAAAATAATTAAAAACATACACATCTGGTAATATTACAACAAAATCTGTGGGTCTTTTTTTTACTTTACCCAACAGTTACGTATTTCTAAAACGATGATTTACGTTATCGTTAAAATGATATAACAGTAATGAACATATGTTTGAAATAATGTATTTAAAAAGTTATAAATGTAAACAAAAATTATACTTCATATACATTTCGTTGAATCATTCATTTAGGGGGACAATATGGTTTCAAAGATTTTAAAAAAAAATACTCTTCTCTAAGCATATTCTTCCAGTCTGTCATGGTTGTTGAACTCTTTGTTGTTTTCTGTTCAACTCTTTCTTGCACAATTTCGTCGTTGCATAGCTATTCGCCCAGGCATAAATCAACAAAATACACTTCCTTAATGTAAGTTTACAATTGCTGAACCATTATCTTTGTAAAAGCCGATTTTTTGTCTGCAACTTTTTAATGACTCCATCTAAATACTGGACCTCTTATTTTATGAAATATAAACCTCATGAAGTGTCCTTTTCTACATTTCCTTGATTTATACAATAATACATTCCTCTGCAAAGCCCTATAAGCTATTTCTTCTGATATAACAACACGACTAAGTTGTGTGAAATTCATTATTACAAAAAAACCGTAACGTTTTCAAAAACCAACAGTTTTTTAAGAGGCCGGCAACCTCTTACATGCATAAAATTTATATAGCTTAGCAACAGTTCGAATGAATTACTTCAGCCTAACAACTAGTCTTTTTAATTTTCATATGATCACTGTTACCTAAAAAGGACAGTGGGTAAAGTAAAAAAGACCCAAATCTGGTTTTGATATTAGTAAATTAAAACATCGTGGTTCCTTAATTGTAGCTTTAATTTCATCAAAAATATATTTCTGGAACAAAGTTACTTATAAGACAGAACTACATTTCGAAAATAAAAATGAGGCGTCCAGCAAAGAATAACAGTAAGAAGGTCCACCTCTTCATTGAACTACAATATTGTATGAATTATACTCATTTTTTTTTTAAATCTGTTTGATTACCTTTATTACACATTTTTTAGAAATCCAATGATTTCTACGGGACATAGTTTTCGAAACTGAAAAAGAGTAAAATTGGATAATACTTTTCGGTTATGATTCTTTAAATACACTTATGCATATTTGTTTCGATAATTTAGATAAGCAAATTCCAGAATGTATTTGTCAGTGCCCAATAAAATTGTTGGCTCCCGCTTTAGTTTTTAGTGTATATCTCGTTTATTCTTTGCTATACGACAAAAGTGAATATAACCAAAGCTACTTTAAGTAAAAAAATAAAAAACTTTTGTCACGAGCATATTTGCAGAAAAACCAATACGAAACGAAATAGTATTGTTTTTATTTCAGGCCTCCCTTATAACCCCTACTCCTGTTCGTCTCGGAGAATATTAGTATAGCCTAATGTCTAAGTTTGGCGAGTTTAGTAGTACCAAGTTACATGAAATTCTGTTCATTAGTTAGGGCATGAAATGTAACAAACAACAAACAAATAGACACCATGATCAAAAATTGTCATCGTTTTAATTTAATATGAAATTGGGGCTCAGGTTAGCCATGCGAGTTTAAGCGTTAACCTTTATCTCACATGGTAAACCTAGAGTGGCGAGTTCGATTCTCGCCTGGGCAAAGGAAATTATTTAGTGACGAAATTCATTAAATAACATCCTAAAATCCCACCCTGGCTAGAAAAGGGTGGTAACCTATAGATAACCCGTCCCGATTAGCCTAAGTCGCAAAAAGTGGACGTTAATAAATAAATAAATAATGTGAAATTATAGTAAAATCTAGAAAAAAAAAAATCTATGTGCAGACAGTCGTTACAATTTCGTGTATATATTTGCTTGTGTGCGTTATTATACATGTTCTCTCCATTACGAATATTGAGCCAATTATTTGTATAGTTTAGTGTTCAGGTTTAAACCTCACATCTACTCATCCGATGTCCACTTTGAATAACTGCGTTGCTAACCATTTTATGTTTAGCTTACGTTTTAAATCTAGTTCACTTAGACTTCTTTCTAGGTTATATATTGACATCAGTTGGTGAGGTGAGATCAGTGTCTCATTCCAGCACGTGGGAGATCTGTTGAGTTTTTCCTAGTATTTCCTTGGTGTCGGACGTTTTTACTCTCCGTTGCTCATTGCTAATTGTTTTCGTTTCTAAATTAATTTTACACTTCTTTTTATATTCTCTTCGAGTTTTTAATTGTTGAAAAGTTCGTATTGCTATTCTTCTTATTGGCGCCTAGATATTTCATAGCTCTATGACTTTTATAATAAATTTCTGGAGTTATAAATTCTTTATGATGTCCAAAATATGTTTGTCTATGTGTTGATATAGTTATTAATTTAAAACAAAGTTATAATGATATACATTATTATTTAATACTTGCCACTCTAGTTTTATCTCACATGGGAAACCTAGAGTGGTGAATTTGATTCCCGACAGGGCAATAACAATTTATCAAGTGACTAACTTATTAAATAATATATTTAGTCCCATCATAGCTATATAAGGTTGGTAACCTGTAGGTACCCGCCGGAGTAGCAAAAAGTGGATGTTAATTAATAATAATAAAAATGTTATGCATTATTCTACAATTTTTTTAAAGATTCTTTAAAAAGTTCATTTTTTATCGTTTACATTCATTACATTATTTAAATGGTCATTAAACAAAAATAGTTACATATGAATAAATTAAATATAACAATATTGATAGTATTGGCTTTTTTTAAAATTATAGATCCTTCACTTTTGTTTTTCTCACTTTTTTAGTTTTTATAATTAGTTTTGGATTCTATCTTTTGTTTTCTTCTTTCTTCTGTTTTTTGTTTTCCATTTCTGGTTTTCATTTTATTTCTGTATTCTGTTCCACTTTTCTTTTCTATATCTGTTTTTTGTTCCTTGTCTTTTTTTGGTTTTCCATTTTGTTTTTGTGTTCCATTTCTTTTTCTTGTTTCCATTTGGTTTTTATGTTCCATTTCTGTTTTTTTGTTAATTTTTGTTTTCTGTTTTTGTGTTCAATTTCTGTTTTCTGTTTTTGTGTTAAATTTTTGTTTTCTGTTTTTGTGTTCAATTACTGTTTTCTGTTTTTGTGTTCAATTACTGTTTTCTGTTTTTGTGTTCAATTTCTGTTTTCTGTTTTTGTGTTCAATTTCTGTTTTCTGTTTTTGTGTTCAATTTTTGTTTTCTGTTTTTGTGTTCAATTTCTGTTTTCTGTTTTTGTGTTCAATTTCTGTTTTCTGTTTTTGTGTTCAATTTCTGTTTTCTGTTTTTGTGTTCAATTTCTGTTTTCTGTTTTTGTGTTCAATTTCTGTTTTCTGTTTTTGTGTTCAATTTCTGTCTCTCGTTTCCATTTTGTATTGTGTTCCATTTCAGATTTTGTGTTCCATTCCTGTTTTTGTGTATGTTCTGTATTTCTTTTCAGTTCTAGTTTTGTTTTCTATTTCTGTCATGAGCTCCATTTCTGTTTTTGGTTTCCATCCATGTTTTGTGTTGCATTTTTGTTTTCGTGTTAAATTTCTGTTTTGTGCTGCATTTTCGTTTTCCGTGTTCAATTTATGTTATGTTGTTTTATTTTCGTTTAAATTAATTTTGTTTCATTTTTTAATTTTATACAGTTTTTTTTAATGAACAACATCACCACAGTTGCTAAGCTCCAAATAAATAAATAAATATAGTACAATGGAAATATTATAAACATTTCATAATAATTACTATTTTCCCTCCCCGTTGTGATATATACCTCAAATAAATCTCTGAAATAGTTTCACAACCAGAATATATTTTCACAACACATATATTTCTTTGTTCTAATTTATCTCTATGGAATGATGTACCTTGCCTTATCTCCGTTTAATTTATAATGTTGATCCATGTAAAGTTGTTTGTAAGTTTAAAAGATGAATCTCTGGTTACACAAGTCGGGGTGTTGTCTGTTGTGTGGATTTACTGAGCCGAGGTGGGAGGGATAACCGCACATAAATATTCATATAAAAGGAAGAGAAAAATATTATGCAAGCAATTCCAGATAAGAATATATAAGCAACCCTTAAAATAAATTAAACATCTGACATTCAAATGAGATAAATTAAACATTCATTTAATTTAAATGGATTTAAATCAATTCATAATTCATTTTCTGGCGCTATTTGAAAATAAAAATAAAAAAAAATTATTTGGGCAAATAGGTACTTTTTTGTACAATTTACTTATTATTAATATTGAGTTTTAGAATGGCGTCACACAGGAGCTGCTTAATTAACTAATTTCAAGTAAGTAGAAGACCTTGGTCAAAGGACTAAGGTTTTAATGATTTTCCTGGACGATAATCAAAGGACTACAATCCAGAAAAATTGTGGAAATGATTCACTAAATTAGGAAACCATTAAAAATATAACTATACAAGCAATTAGTTAACTTAACAACAAAAAATACTTAATTATGTCTTTTAATTTGAATAAAAAAGAATATTTTACTCCCATCTTTATCTACAATTTACCACCCTTATCTGCAGTTTGCCAACCCTTTTCTAGCCAGGGTTGGACTAAGGATTATATTTAATGAGTTCTTCACTATATAAACTCCTATTGCCCAGGCGGGAATCGAATCCGCCACTCTAGGTTTACCATGTGAAATTAACCTGAGCCCCCTAAAAAAGAATATACACTCCAATTTGTAATCATATAAATGTTGAAAGTATCATGTTTATACGTACCTGATAATGGCAAATACGAAAACTAGTGTGCAAACCTAAAAAAAAATTAGATGTAATTTAAAGGAATAAAAAACTAATATAAACTAATTATGCTTTTCTGAATATACAGAGCACTGAAATATTTATTAAACAGTATACATGGACATTAAAAAGGTTTATTTGTTTTATGCCCCACATCGATGGTGATTGCCAAGATCTCTGTTTAGGGGTAGTTAGAATAATATATGTATTTCCTCATGTACATCTTGATGTTGTACATTATTTATATAATATGGAACATATTTCTTAAATATCTGGGTTTTTCTCACACCCGTACTTTGCCTATATGAATATAATAAAAGTTATTCCTTTTAAATCTTCGTAAGTATGCTGTAGAGCTATTGTACTTTTATTCTATATGTATTTGTAAATGTTTATATATTTTAGATATGCTAGTATTCGTGGAATATATTGGCTGCTATCAGTTAGTAGTTCTGTCATTTCGTGGAGTATGGCAAGTTTTCTCGTTGGATGCAGTCTGCCAGTATTTGTTCTATCGTCAGATGCTTGTTGCAGTATTTGCATATAGGGTTATCTGTCCTTGTCAACAAGTGTCTATATGCCAGGTGTGTGTGGCCGATCCTGAGTCTGGCAAGAACAACTTCTTCCCGTCTAGTACTCCTATGGCTTAATTATACTTTTAATACTGCACAGGTGGTTTTACTTCATTTAAAAAAAAGAATAAAATAAATATAAAATAAAAGGCACAGTAGAACTCGTTTTCTATTGAGTTCGTGATCATGACGCGATTTTAGAAATTTTTCTTCAAATGTCCGTCGATCTTACCTAGTAGATAACGGAAATGAGGTCCGTTAAAAATTGTATATATATATATATATATATATATATATATATATATTCTTTTAGCGCTCTAGCTTTCAAACTTTTTGTCTTATCGATACCAACCTTGATATATAATATTTTATTATAAAAAAAAATCAAGTTCGTTAACGGCAGAAATCGGACCAGGGGGAGGGGGGTTTATAGGGGGAGAATTTTGAAAATTCGTAATGTCTCCGTCATTATGCGTTGAATCCAAAAAATGTGTAGAGTCAATCTTATTTTGTAAATGTAATGCTCTAGAAATGTTGTTATCTACATTTGTTCACTATCTTGATTATTAACTAAGATATTTGTATTTTTTTTAGTTTTTGGTCATTAGTAAACCCCTACTCATCTCATATTAACAATATGCTATTATGTTATGAAGCACTTTATTTGAAGCCTAAATACCAAATATTGTTCTCATTGGACTTTTACGTTTTGAGATAAATGAAAATACCTAACGCACGTGGGAAATCTGCTTAGTTAACGCAGCCCCTGCGTGACGGCCTTGTCAAATCAAATTGTTGATAGGTACCGGAGAAAATGTACTCTTCTTTTACATAGCACAGTCAAGAACTGTCGTTGTTTTTATTGTGCTCCCAATGGAAAACCCAGGAAAAAAAAAACCATTAGGCACTACAATTCGTATGTTTGATGAACCAAACGTACAGATCAGAAGACCAATTTGTCAGTTAAACCCTATGTACGAAAATGAAGGCAACTCAAGGTTCAACGTCTTATCTCAGATATATTTAGGAGTCGTTGCCCTCTTGGACATCGAGTAAACAATGTCTTAGTCATTATAGCCATTCAAGGTATTTTGGCCAATTCACATTTGGCTTTTATTAGCTATATTTCTTCGACATGGGGTTATTCAAAAATTGGTGGGAATAATTGCTGTTTACAGTTTCCTACCATTTTATTCTGATCAGAATGACTCTTCTTGTCTCATAATAACATTTAGAAAAGTTAAGAAGAATAGTGTGTGCGTGTGCTTGATAGTACCCCCCCCCCCTCCCATCAGCAATGAGAGCTTAAAAAGAAATATTAAATAAAAATATGTAAAGAATATATTTATAGTATAATGATATATTATGTAATATTTATTATATAATAACATACTATGTAATACCTTTACTTACGGAATAAATACGCAAAGAAGCATATATTAGTAGCCTATTATTATTATTATACAAAAATATATCTAAGTATAAAAAATTAATACAAATATTAACTTACACAGCACAAAAAAAAATCAAAGGACACTCAGTTATAAGGAAAATAGTGAAAAAAAAAAACATGAAACTATTCCCTTGACGATGCGTTATTGGCAAACATTCAGGGAAACCATAGTATACTATGTGTTCACCGCAAATACTTCTTTGGCATTTACAGCAAAGACAGGTACCTCTTCTATTTTTTTTTTTTATTATTTATAAATTACTATCACTTTCTTCCATTTGTCTTAAAAGTTCATTTCTAATCTCATCTTCAGTGATAAATAGCGAATTCAGTGTCATAGAAAATTTACAAAAGGGAAGTTAAACAACAAGGCTGTGTCAAATACGACACCTAACGGCACAAACACTCCGAAAAATTACGAAAACTGGTGAAGGACAGAGCGTGCAATGACCTTGACATGTAGTTGACTATTGAATAGGAGGGTATTAAGCACACCAGTCTTGTCCTGTTTGTTACAAGCTCATGTGTTTACAACTTACGGCATAGGTGTCACATATGACACCCTTTTTAGTCATTTTTAAGAATCACCATTTATAAACTTGTTTCTAGTTTTAGCAGATTTCCCTTAAGGGAAATCTGCTATTGAGGTCGTACTCATGACGCGAGTTTCGAAAAATTTCCTCAAATGTCCATCGATCCTACCCAGGAGATGACGAAAATGAGGTCCGTTCAAAATTATATATATATATATATATATATATATATATATATATATATAAATTTGTCTGTTAACGCTCTAGCAGTCGCAATTTTTGTTTGATCGTTACCAAACTCGGAATTTAATCGTTTTATGTAAAAAGGAAGGTCAAGTTCGTTAATGGCTGAAATCGGACCAGTGGGAGGGGGGATTTTTGAAAATTCACAATATCTCCGTTATTATGCGTCGGATGGAAAAATTGTATAGAATCAATCTTATTGAAATTATTGAATTTACTGTAAATATTGTTCTATACGTTTATTCTGTATCTTGAATATTAACCGAGATATTTGCATTTGTATTCTGTGTGTCGTCGGCAGGAGTCGGCTATGTTCGGGAATTTCCGCCGAGAGCTCTTGCGGCCGTTTCCATAACTATTCGTCCCTCTTGAATAGGTTTAGAGATACCTTACTACTACAGGTGTTATTGGGCAGATTTATCTACTGGAATACGTCACGTGGGAAATCTGCTGCTTGATTTTTCTTACTTAGTTTTAGGTTTACCCTGACTGTATTTTGACTTCCCTTTCTGTTCTTGTTCCTTTAGGCTCTTGTTGCAATCCCCAAGTCTTATTCCTCCCTAGAGAGTGTACTGAGGCATAAATGAAGAGAGATAAAGCTGGAACGTGGGGGAAAAAAGGAGCCAAACTATTTACGACAGCAATCTCCCAAAAGAGCACTTGATTTCTTCCAATGCCTGCTTTCCCCAGAGTAACTCCGTGCCCCCAGGAGCAGGACAGTACATCAGCTAGGAAATTAATGCCAGTTTACTTCCCGACCAAATAAAAACTTACTCCTTCTTGAAGATTTAACTTCTGTACCATGCGTGAAATAACGCTATTCTAAACAATTATTATGTAAATTTGATCCATGAG
Source organism: Riptortus pedestris (assembly GCA_019009955.1). NCBI lineage: Eukaryota > Metazoa > Arthropoda > Insecta > Hemiptera > Alydidae > Riptortus > Riptortus pedestris. The sequence goes on from CM032231.1 coordinate 44,899,733, forward strand.
CGAAAATTTCTTTTTATCAATAGCAGTCAATCGTTTCCGACTTTTAGGCTACAGTTTTACAATATTTCTGATATTTGTTAATGGTACTCGAGAGGGTGGGTAAGTGACTGAATCTTCACACCCAAATATTCATTCTATATTTCCTGAATGGTTCATAGTAATCGAATAATTCTAATTAATAATATATCATAATGATTTTATACGGTCATAAAAATTTGCCACTTGCCAATAAAAGAAACTCCAAAGCTTAATTCTTAGCAGATTTCCCTTAAGAAAAATCAGCTATTTCTGCAAATGTCCATCGATGCTTCCTTGGAGATGACAAAAATGAGGTCTGTTCAAAACTTTATATATTAATAGAAAGAGTTATATATATATATATATATATATATATATATATATATATATATATATATATATATATATTTAATGGTTGTTTGTAAAACTAAAAATGTAGTTCGTTATCGGCTGACATCGGACTGGTGGGAGGGGGGTTAGAGGAGTGGATTTCGAAAATTTGAAATATCTATGTAATAATGAGTCCTACCAAAAAATTGTATAAAAGCTATCTTATTGCAATATGCATTTTGGGGCTCAGGTTAGCCATGTGAGTTAAAGCGTTGACATTTATCTCACATGGTAAACCTAGAGTGGCAAGTTCGATTCCCGTCTGGGCAGAGGAATTTATTTAGTGATGGAATTCATTAAATAAAATCCTCCTGGCTAGAAAAGTGTGGTAACCTGTAGATAACCCTTCCTAATTAGCTTGATTTGCTAATAGTGGACGTTAATAAATAATAATAAATATGCATTTTAAATATTTCAGACTTTAGTTAACCTCCATTATTAGCCATCGCTGGTTTACATAAGTTAATATATCATGAAATTTCTTATTTCAATTATGTTTTCATCGGGCCTTTATTGTGTGTGTTATATGCAAATATATAGTGTGACAACTCAATAATAAAGAGTTTATGTTCTCGACTGAAAAAGTTTCATTCATCTATGCTATACTCGGTATTATGCTTTTTCATTCAACAATAAAGATCATATTAATTGTCTATATTACCTAATTATATTTTTACTATGTCTGAAATAGAACTTCAAATAGGAAGGAGGTTGCAGCGCCCATTCGAAAATTCAAAATATCTCCGTTATTATGAGTTTCATCAAAAAATGTTACAGAACCAATCTTGTGAAACTGTTGATGCTCTACTATTGTTGTTTTATGCATTTTCTGGAATCTCAAAAATATTTATTGAACAAATTGAGTAGTAAATATAAGCTAGGTAAAAGTATTTGCTGGTTTTCAGCCTACATAAATCCCAACTATTGTTAATAGAATTTTGATTAAAGAATAGAGAATATTTTGTGAGATGACGTTACGTCTGTGTCATTCCAACGCGTGGAAAATTTGCTTAGTTTCAGCAGCTCCTGCTTGACGGACATTTCTTTAACGTTTCTTTACTAGTGTAATTATTTTTTTTAGGTTAGCTTGTAATTCCATGTTATTACTTTCAATAAAAAGATTGTGCTTTTGTATTAGTTGGCCCGGCTCAAATTTTGCCTTAGTATTATTTCTTTACTCTATATTAATCTTCTTGATTCTGTATTCTCAATTATTCATTTTTTGAGTTTCTTCATGAAGCCGTTTCCATTAATCACCTGTTCTCTAGAAATTTAAGCCCCGTGGACACAATTTAAACGTTTATGTTGTCTGAGCTAACTAATATTTAGTGAGTTGACTCTAGAAGGGTGGTAATAAACATTTTTCGAGGAAGCTTTCTCTAATAAGGACAAAGAAATATTAAAATTCGTCGTTAAATGTAGACATTATATTTGGAAGAGATGGATAACATAAACATTATAGTTAGAGGCCTACTTAATGATAACTGCTTAAATATTTGGCTTCACAACTTATGAAAGGTCAAGCTGAAGGTCTGCATGACGTACTGTAGCGGATTTGACCAGATACTAAAGATGGCGATCTCGTTATTCAAGTTGCTATTCAATGCCCCCACGTTGCTGCGTAGGCAACCAGTGAACAGATGGGGCCCGACCTTAAAGCTCGGTGACTACTCAGCTATATAAATTAGGTGCACTGTCCGGTGTATTGGTCTTGGAATTACAATAATCGGGTTCTGCATGCCGCCAAAATATTTCCAGTCTCGACATGCAGTGCATCGGCCTGGGAATTGATATTAATTGACTCGCAATATTTCTGCATTTTATTTCCCCTCAAAAAGGAATATACAGCTTCTGACATCACTGAGTAGTAATTCGCTTTGACTGTTTCCCACATGATGGCCAAGCTCTCAGCACTGGGAATGAAATTACAATATTGATCTTGTATGACATTTACACCAGTAAAATGCAATTTTCTCTCGTGCATCCCACACTTCGGTATATACACTCCATATCCAAGAACGTTACTTGACTAATACTGAAGTTACTCTCGCTTCATATCAAGTTGTTATTTCATCAAATCTATTTTTTTTTTAATATGAAGCTTTGATTGCACAGTTTTTTTCCACCGCTTCTGATAGCTCCAATTCTACAAATATTTATTTTAATTTTAAGCATATTATGTGCATAATATTTATTTATTTATTTATTTTGGAGCGTTCGCAGCGAAGAGATATTGCTCTAAAAAAATAACAATGTATATAAACAAAATGCAAAACTGAAAATAGTAACAAGAAAAAATTAAACAATACAAACTAAGAACGCAAACAAATAACAAAACGCAACTAAATAACGGAACATAACAAAACGCAACTAAATAACGGAACATAACAGAACGCAACTAAATAAAACTCAACTAAATAACAGAACGCAATCCGATAACAAAACTCAACTAAATAACAGAACGCAACTTAATAACTGAACGCAATCAGATAACAAAACTCAACTAAATAACAGAACGCAGACAAATAACAAAACGTAACTAAATAACAGAACGCTACCAAATAACAAAATGTAACCAAAGAGACAAAAAAAAAACAAATCAACAAATAAAAAAAAATCAATAACAAAGCATTAAATTCAAAAATAAAAAATCTTATAAGGAAACTAGATAGTTAAAAACTATAAAGACTAATAAAATTACGTAAACAATTATATACTTTCAATGGTTAAAAACAAGACTAAAATAAATAAATAATAGGCAGGATGAAAAAATGTAGGCTACGCTTCCACTATAATAATTTAATAACACGGCAAAGCGCTTTCGATGCTGTGCATCATCGTCAGTGCCCTGTTGACACACACAATAATAGTTACAATTTTCTATAAAATATGTTAGGTACATATAACAAAAAACTTATTTTTCTTAGGACTTAAAACATATAAAATCTAACGTGGAACTAAATAAAATATAAGACATTTCAATCATCAACAGTTATTTTTAAATTAGGTTGGTACAAGTAGACAGTTAAAGCTAAACGAAAAGAAACCCTATATGTACAAAGACGTTTTACAAAACAAAGAAGAGAAAGGGGGACAAAGGGGACTTACCGAAGGTTTTCGATGTTGACCTGTCGGCTCTTGGAGCTAGACTGGCTTTTAATTCCAGCTAGTTGAGGTAAAGAGGCTGTTGGAACAAATTTTAGAGGGCAGACATCCTCTTTAATATTAATATTTTTCTTTGCCGTTAGAAGGTCCAATCTAATCTCTAGTCCCTCAACCCTGTCCATTTTCCTTCCCTTAGGTAGGTGGTGCAAAACTTCCAAATGTAGAGAGTCCTGGTCATGATTTTCGGCCATTAGGTGTTTTTTCATTTCACTTGTTTTTGTGGTGAAATGTTCTTTAACCCTTGTTTTTATCTTCCTGCCACTCTGCCCTACATATGTAGCTTCACAGGAATGGCAAGATATCCGATAGACGCCAGACTTCTCCAGAGCGGAAACAGGATCTTTGGGGTTGGGGAAGAGATTTTTGAGGGTCTTCTTGCTCCGGTAAGCTGTCTTGATGCCTGCTTTTCCCAGTAAGTTTCCTATTTTCACTGAGAGGGGTTTAATGAAGGGGATGCTAAGTGGGTAGCCGGGATTATCATTCCTTTTGTTGGTGGGAGTGATTTGTAACTCTATCTCGGTTTTTCTTCGGAGACGTTTTTCCAACATTCTGTCGACTAGGTTCTCCGTGTATCCATTTTTGAGCGCCAAGTATTTGATAAAGGATAATTCTTGGTAGAAGTCTTGTTCTGATAGGGGGATATTGATAAGGCGGTCGATTAGAAAAGTAAATCCCGACATTTTATATTGAGTGTGGTGGTAGGAATCGGCGGGTAAAGAAAAGAGGGCCTGTTAAATTTTCTTGATCTCCAAATAAGAAGAGAGGGGAGAAGTCCGATTCCTACCACCACACTCAATATAAAATGTCGGGATTTACTTTTCTGCAATATATTACTTTTTTGAATGCGAACTGAATAGTGTACAAGATATGAGTACTGAAAATGAGTCAAATGCTAAAAGAAACAGTCTGATATTTCTACAGGCTGATTTTGTACATTTATTATCTCCGAATCTCCTAGTATTGCCTCCGAAAGAGCGTTTGATATTTCATATTATGAACATTTCTTTTAGCATTTGGCTAAATTACAGTATGGAGATCTTGTAGCTAAACCTTGTGGTACTCCGTTCTCCTGTAGAAAACTATCAGAAAAACTAGTTCCAATCCTGACTTTCAAATGTCTATTTCTTAAATAATTTTTAATAAAGTTAAAAATATTTTCTGGAATTCTTGAATCAATTAAGTTTGTGAGAATTATTTGCCGCCAAACAGGATCATAAGCCTATTCAATGTCCAACGCTACTTCTTTTATCAAATCTATATTTAAGAATGCATTGAAGATGTCATTCTCTAGCTTTCTCAGGTGATGCATGGTTGAATGGGGTTCTTTAAAGCGACATTGAAAAGTAGACACCAATTCGGGATGATCTAAGGACCAGTGAAGTCGTAGATTCAAATATTTTTTTAGTAGCTTATAAAGGCAGCCAGTGAGTCGGTAATTGAAAGAAATCGTGTTATCCTTGTCAAATTTAAGGGCTGGAATGAAAATGGATTCATTCGAAGATTAAGGATATAGTCTATTCTCACAATTTTTTGGTTTTCAAGTTTTCAACTCCCTAGTGTATTAGGGAGGTACAGAGTTTTATGTAAATAGTCACCTGTAACAACTTATATTTTATCTAAACCTTAATAATTTTCATTTATAACCTTGTTCATTTATTTTGTTCTTTGTTGTGTTCCATTTTTATATTTTGATTTTCATTCTTGTTTTTTGAGTTATATTTTGTTTTTTGAGTTTCATTTCCGTTTTTGTGCTCCATTCAGGTTTTATGTTTTTTTTTTTTTTTTTTTTTTTTTTTTTTTTTTTTTTTTTTAATTTCGCCTTTTGTGATCTATTTCCTTTTTTTCTTTTTGCTTTCCAGTTCTGTTTTGTGTTGCGATTCTTTTTCTTTCCCATCTCTGTTTTTCGTGATTTTTCTCTGTTTTGTGATCCTTTTAAGTTTTGTGTTCCTTTTGTGTTCTACGAGTATGTTCCTTTTCTGGTTTTTGTTCCTTTTACGTTTTGTGTTCCTCATCCGTTTGATTTTTTACTTTTTCTGTTTTGTGTTCCAGTTCTGTTTTGTGTTCCATTTCTGTTTTGTGTTCCATTTTTGTTTTGTGTTCCATTTCTGTTTTGTGTTCCATTTCTGTTTTGTGTTCCATTTCTGTTTTGTGTTCCATTTCTGTTTTGTGTTCCATTTCTGTTTTGTGTTCCATTTCTGTTTTGTGTTCCATTTCTGTTTTGTGTTCCATTTCTGTTTTGTGTTCCATTTTCTGTTTTGTTTAATTTTGTTAATTGTTTTGTTTTCATTTGAGTTTTGTTCTGTTTAGTTTTTTAAGTTACGAAGCTTTTGCTTAGAGCAACATCGCCAACGCTTTGAAGCTCCAATAAATAAATAAATAAAAAATAATTTATATTGTAATACCTCACTAAATGGTTAAGGACAGAGGTAATTCTTTTAACATTTTGCAACTCATTCCGTCTTAAGTGAGTCCGTGTTCGTAAGAGAGTTTTTGTTCATTCAGAGTAATTACGTCATTTAGGAGTTTATCAAAAGGATTACTAATTGGCCGAGGTGCTGACACTATTAAATTATTATATTTGACAACGGAAGGATCAAAAAGGTCAAACACCTCCACTCTTAATACTTCTTTATTACAGGCAAAGTACTTTCGGGGCGAACCGTCCCATCATCAGTGCTCTAGAGTTGGTCCCTATTGAGCCGACATCTCAGTCTCGCCGGAGATGTCGGCTCAATAGGAACCAACTCTAGAGCACTGATGATGGGACGGTTCGCCCCGAAAGTGCTTTGCCTGTAATAAAGAAGTATTAAGAGTGGAGGTGTTTGACCTTTTTGGTCCTTCCGTTGACGATGGACCTCTACCAGCCAGCACAAATCCAGAGTCCAGAGTATTATATTTGAAAATTGAGGAGTGTAATTTTCTGGGCTTGACGGAAGAACATCAGATACAACTATTTAACAGTTCCTGGTCCTTTATCAATATTCCAAGTTAAAAATATCAATCCCGGAGCTCTTTCCCATATTCTTGGGATAGAAAGAAAATGAATTTCCCTGCTAAAAGGAACAGTGGCCGAAGAAAATGCCTATCATTGTTTTTAGCGTGGTCTGATAAAGCGGCAGTATATCATCTGCATATATAGTAAGTAGAGAGGAAAGATATTGGGAAGGGCTGGTGGAAGTAGAGCCGATAGCCGGAGCAAGTAAAGTGCTTCCAATCGTTTTTCAAACTTGAAATATTACTGTGATATGAAAAAGGCCAGCCTGACAGCTTGCCCTTCCCCCTTTTCTAGCCATATATTCTTCTAGGGGCATAAATAAATTTCGGGAGTACTTATGTCCGGCCAGTGTGAGCTCCTACATCACATTCTAATATGTATAGTTGTTACGTCCAACGTGTAAAGTGGGGAAACAGAGCGGTGACATTTATATTGCGTGTGTCTTGTCGTACCACCGAAGCCTCAGCAAGACGACTGCGTAAAATCTCGGTTTGGATAATTTTGTTATGTCAACTCAATTCAAAATAGAGAAAGCTCAATTTTCCCCTTAAGGGAAATCAGCTATTGAGGTCGTATTCATGACGCGAGTTTTGAAAATTTTCCTTAAATGTCCATTGATCCTACCCAGGAGATGACTAAAATGAGGTCCATTCAAAATTATATATATCTATATATATATATATATATATAAAATTGTAACCTTTGTCTGTACATTGATTTTTTTCGCGAAATTTCACGATAACTTGTCGTTTCACATGCCATAGACACCATAACTGCATTTTGTTTCTTTCGTGTCTGGTTGTTTGTTTGTTACATTTTCACGCATAAACGGCTGAACCGAATTTTATGAAACTTGGTATGTGTATTACTACTAGCCTAACTTAGACTTTAGGCTATATTAATATTCTCTAAGACGAACAGGAGTGGGGGTTATAAGGGAGTCCTGAAATTAAAAATAGCGATATTTCGTTTCCTATTGCTTTTTCAGCAAATATGCACATAAAAAAAGTTGTTTATTTTGTTATTTAGAGTAACTTTTGTTATATGCGTTTTTGCCGTATACGGAAGTATAAATGAGTTATATGCTAAAAACTACTGCGGAAGTCAACAATTTTATTTGGCACAAAAGACTCAACCGAGCTAAGCCAAACTCGGTATGTGAATTAGTACTAATGCCTTCCTTATAATAAGCCATACTAACATTTCTAGGGACGGGCAGGAGTGGGGATTATATATAAGGTCTGAAATTAAAAATAGCGATATTTCGTTTCCTATTCCTTTTTCAGCAAATATGCACATAACAAAAGTTGTTTATTTTGTTATTTAGAGTAACTTTTGTAATATGCACTTTTGCCGTATACGGAAGCATAAATGAGTTATCCGCTATAAACTAAAGCGGGAGTCCACAATTTTATTTGGCACTAAAGACTCAACCGAATTAAACCAAACTCGGCATGTGAATTACTACTAACGCCTTCATTATAATAAGCTATACTAACATTTCTAGGGACGGGGAGGAGTGGGGGTTATAAGGAGGGCCTGAAATTAATAATAGTGATATTTCGTTTCCTATTGCATTTTCGGCAAATATGCACATAACAAAAGTTGTTTATTTTGTTATTTAGAGAAATTTGCTCAACACTTCTTTTCGATATGAACTACCAGGTACCTGACCTGAAAAAATTATGCCAAATGTATGTCAATATTTTCTCCTTAATAATTCAAATCTATGCATAATGCACAGGAGACGGGAAATATGACAATATGCAGGACAGTGAAGTCTTACATAAAAAAATAATTTTATTATTAACAAATGCCAACAACGGGTATTAACCCTAAACACTGGAACGGGTAAATGTCAAAATATTGTGCAAAGTAAAGCCTTGCCAAAAATATACCATCACCATTCAGCCTCAAATGAATTCCCGAGCGAAGCCGGGTATCTGAGCTAGTATATATATATATATATATATATATATATATATATATTTGTCTGTTAACGCTCTAGCGGTCGCAATTTTTGTTCGATCGTTACCAAACTTCATATTTGATCGTTTTATGTAAAAAGAAAGATCAAGTTCGTTAATGACTGAAATCGGACAAGTGGGAGGGGGGGTTTAGAGGAGGGATTTTCGAAAATTCGAAATATCTCCGTTGTTTTGCATTGGATCTAAAAATTGTATAGAATCAATCTCATTGCAAATTAAATTTAAATATTGCTTCATACATTTATTCTGTATCTTGAATATTAACCGAGATATTTGCATTTGTATTGTGTGTGTGGTCGGCAGGAATCGGCTATGTTCGGGACTTTCCGCCGAGAGCTAGTGCGGCCGTTTCCGTAACTATTTGTCCTCCTGAATAGTTTAATACGACTGTTATTATTAGGTAGATTTCTCTATTGTAAAACTTCACGTGGGAAATCTGCTTAGTTTACGCAGCCCCTGCGTGACGGACTTTTAATATGATTAAGTGCAATAATAATGACACCAGACGCCATTCATATATGCCTTCAGTTGTTATTGATAAATCTATTAAGGTATAAGAAAATTGGTAATTTATATAAAGGATTAGAACCGCCAGTATAGATGATACTGTTGTTATACCTGTCGGTGGAGGCCGTCGTCACTGGCTGATGGTCGAGTACAGCTGGCATTGTGCTATCGATGCGATGGCACCATCTTCAAGCCCATCAAAAAGTTGTACTGAGCAAACCTTTACTCGATCTTCAGCCAGTGAAGACGGTCTCCACCGACAGGTATGACAAAGTTATAAGAAAATTACTTGTTAACAGATTTATCGCCTTTCGCAGCTCTCTCCAGTTGACCTCATCAGTACTCTAATATTACCTTTCGAAACTCTTGAAGATAGCATTAGTCTTGTAAAAAAAAAAACTAATGTTAAAATCTATTGTCAGCAAGCTTATAGTTTGTGTGTATCTTTATGTTGTCGTCTATGGTAAACTCCAGTTACATCAGGACTTCACCTTGCTTTAGGGATTTCAATTTTTCATTTTGAGTGCCAAAACAGAATTTCGATCAAGCGCTAATTCTCTTATTTCTTAGTATTTCAAAATAGGAGTATTGGCTTATAATAATATATTAAATGAGATTTAATTAGGCATATCCTAAATATTTTTCTTATATTAATTTAAGGTTCACCCAATCTCATCTCAGACTTGAACAAGACGGCTGTCCTGTAGAATCGGGTGTCGCATTTTTCTCTAGTAAGAAGTAGACTCAGTACATGATTTAATGAATCAGCCATGAAATAAATCTCTATCCACTAGGATATCGAACTCATAACATATTATTTATTTATAATACATCAGTTTACAGCATAAACCCATACTGATGGGGTGTCGGTTACATAATGCATTAAAAAATATGATCCAGTTACTTGGGGTACAAACAAAACACATTAGAAACAATACAGGAATAGTAGCAATAAAATAAGATATAAATCAAGAATAAAGTAATATTAATTGTTTTACAAAACAAATAAGGATAAAATAAAAGACCAATAAACAACAATAAAGAAAGACAACATAGGAATTAAATAATCTTACAGTATCCAACTCAGAAACAAAAATTAGAACGAAGCGAAACCAAAATAATTTAAATATTTTAGACAACGGAATATGTGTACTTATATTTAAATATAGCAAAATAGAAATTAAAAACTAAATAATACATTTTCTAATTTTTAAACAATTAACTATGCATAAGAATATATTATGTAATTGGTCTTCTGTACGAATACATAATAATGCTACAATATTAATAGAATTAAACAAATATTTTTCAATAAAATATGTCCTAAAGTAATTATTTATTTGGCATTCAAGGAAAAAGAGAGAGAAACAGTCATCCTTAATTGCAAAGGGGCAAGGTTTGTCAACAGCGAAATTAAAACATTGCACATTATAAAAAATTCTATTTTGCTTGTCAGCAGCCATTCTTACTTGGGCTATATCTTTTCTTGTTTATATGCTTTATATGTGTCCGCTGGATATATTCTTCTCCAAAATTCAAACAACTCAGATGTCTATAAATAGAGATGTTTTGATTTAATGATGCTTTCAATGTCCAAAGAAAAAAGATGATTTTGGAAACCTGAAATTAGAAATTCTTCTTTTTTTGAATTTGGCTGTAATCGCGCTCTAGCCAAAGGTGTTTTCCAATCACTGCAAGATACTTCTTCAATTTTAGGGCCCAATTATAAGGAACAGACTGTGGTTACAGAGCCGTATAAGACATGCTTTAGGGAGTTCACTATCAGACATTATCCAAATCTTTAGCCTCGAATTCTACAAAATACTCTGAACTGCACATGGATACGACCGGTTACCAGGCGGACATAACTGTTGGGTGTGTTCCTGGGCAAATGAAGGTGTCTCTTTAAAAAAAATCAATTGAAGCTTTTCTAGGATCGCTGTGTGAACTCATAACATAATGTTATCAAAGAATGCCAACTCCTTGTCTCATTTCTAAAATTTCATTGAATTCTGCTGATAAATAGGTCATTTAATTTGGTTAACACAAAAACGTAGAATTCACTGCTAAATAATTAAAAGTATAAAATACATTTTTTCTCATTTATTTTCCATAAGAATAAATTATTTATAGTGAAAATAAATAAACAAAATATTTATTTTACAACACTGTGGAGTATTGCCAACTCTTTTTCATGGAATGTTGAAGTAAGGAAAAATTCCTACTTCATTTAAGGACGGCTGTCTGTTTAGTGCTACATTACGTGGCAAAACTTCTGCAAGGGTCTTGCAAAAAGATACTTCAAACTTTTGCTTGGAGGTTTTTTTTTCATTTTTTACTGTCGTGAAAATTTCATACTTCGTTTATTTCTCCAGCGGCTTAGTCCACTATATTATTCTGTTGGAATATCTTAGAAAAATATTCTCTAGAAATTATTGTTAAATATAACAATATGAATTTATCAACTTTATTTTTCCATTATCAAATGATCACGTATATTCAGATATCTAATTGGGATACCAATAATGATAATAGAAAATAACTCAATTCCAGAATTCTATTTTTTTGTTTCCAAGGGTAGAAAAAATTAGGATTTGATTAGTTGTTGTTGGTGGTTTTGTAGATTATTATTAAGATGTATATATATATATATATATATATATAGATATATATATATATATATATATATATATATATAATTGCGGAAAAAATTATTAATTTCAACATCTTTTGTTTTAAGTTGTTTAATTATTTCACATGCATTTTCATAATGAGTATATTATTAGTTCATTTCCCTTGAGGTAAATCAGCTATTGAGCTCGTACTCATGATGCAATTTTCGAAATTTTTCTTCAACTGTCGATGACGAAAATGAGGTCCGTTCAATAATGTATATATATATATATATATATATATATATATTTGTCTGTTACCGTTCTAGCGGTCGCAATTATTGTTTAATCGTTAGCAAACTTGATATTTAGTCGTTTTATGTAAAAAGAAAGATAAAGTTCGTTAATGGCTGGAATCGGACGAGGGGGAGCAGGGTTTAGATGGGAAGAATTTTGAAAATTCAAAATATCTCCGTTACTATAAGTCGGATCGAAAGGTGTATAGAATAAATCGTATGGCAAATTATATGTACTATAAATATTGTTATATACATTTATTCTCTACCTTGAATATTAACCGAGATGTTTGCATTTTTCAGTTTTCAGTCTTCTGTAAACCCCCCACTACTACTCGCGTTACGTAAACAATACTCTGTTATATAATAAACCTCATTATTCGACGATTAAATACAAAATATTGTTTTCCTAAAACCGTTATTATACGAGATCCATGCAAATATGTTCTTGTATCCCCCCCCCCCCCCCGTGAGTCTAACCAAGAATTTAAGTCTGATAAAATTTGTAATAAAATTTATTGATTCATTATAAATTACCGTACTAGATATAGTATATAGTTTTCAATAAAATGAATATATTATATTCTGATATATTTCAGTTATAGATTTTCTTTCCGACACCGGAAAGATAAACAATAACTGAAAGCCGTTAGCAGCCCTATTTGTTTCCATTTGAGACGCTTCCCGTTGGAAGGGTAAAGATTTCTTATTAGCGTTTGTATTTATTCACCTAATATTCACAGTGGTGTTGTGTTAGCAGTTTATAGGTTTATCTATTATTAAATTTCAAGAGAGAAATCTGCTTAGTTTACGCAATCCCTGCGTGACGGACTTTTTTGTTTCATTAAAGTCCAGACGTTAAGGTACTTTCCTACCTTCAAGTGAATCAAGTTGTAACCAACTTCTGCCGAATGATCAATCAAGCTTATCACCTTTTGCAGATTGAACATAATTTACCTGCTTATTTCATGTAATCTGTAATAGTTATGGATGCTACAGTCATATTTAGATTAGAAAATATCCTGCAACGCTACTTGCGATTCCAAACAAAATCATCAAAAATTGTAGTCGTTTTGGTTCTCACCTGACGAATTGGAAACATTATTTTAAGTAAATGAGCAGCTCAAACTGGAATTAAGTATGAGGCTATCAATGAGACCAACGACTCTGTAAAGAGGCTTACACGAGACTCTTAATTTAAAATTGGGGTTCAAAATTATTAATTGGCTTCAATAAAAATAAAAAATTAGTGTTTCAGCTAATGAACAAAACTAAAATATTTATAAGGAAAAGTTATTGAGACATTAATTCTCTTTGTAAACGCATATTCTTTCATTGAGTATTATATATTGCCATTAATGATCATGGTTCAACATAAATCATAATTCAAATATATAAATAAAAAAGTTTAAATTCATTAACGTAATGGCATGTAAAGTAAATATGTATAATGAATTTACTAAAAAAAAAATTATAAACGTTTAATAATATATGAATAAAATAGTAATATAGAAATATTTGACAGATGTGATGTATGTTTCTAAGATGGGGTTCTTTTTCATTAATACAAGGCTAGTGCGTGTAATATTTTATATTTATATCGTCAAATGATTAATTATTTCAGATCCTTGCGACTGAAGTTAGATTTTTCCCTCTCGGACTTTGAAGTAAAATTTATGGTTTATTTTTTTCTTTCGGAAATGATTCTGCGTAAGAGATAATGAAGTCATTAAATACTCATTATAAATATTGAGTTATTACTATTTTATCTTTAAAATAAGAACTGTATAAATTGATATAGAAACATTTTTTTCTTGTTATTCTCATTTCTTTGGAAAATTTACAACTTTTGATTTTCTTTGGAAAATATTTATTTAATATCGTATGTTATAATGTTTTATGTAATTTTGGGCAAGTCCAGAGTTACGTAAGGTGAATTTTACATTACACTCATATTGTCGAATTTCTATAAATAGTCCACTTTCATAGGCTACTGGAGAGATGGAGAGATTCTATAGAACTTTTAACTCGGTTGGATTTCCAACTATACATCTTGATGTCCTTATTGTTGAACAGTCTCATTCCGAACCTTTGCGTGGCCTTGTGTCTGTCTTTCTCGCTTAGCTTTATTGATAAAGTCCGTCACGCAGGGGCTGCGTAAACTAATCAGATTTCCCACGAGAAGGTTTACAATAGATAAATATACATACAGGGAACACTACCGTGAATGCTCAGTAAATTTACAATACAAGTTAATAGTCTCTATAACGGAAAGCAGCTTAATTGTAAACAAACAGGCCAGCCAGCTTCGTAGCGCTGCATAGATAGACCGGAATGACTAACAATTAATGAAATATATCAGAATATAACATATTAATTTTACTGAAAACAATTTACTAAAGCTAGTGCTGTAATTTGTAATGAATCAGAATCAGTTTTATTTCAATCACTCAAATTTTAGTAATCCGTAAAGAAAAGAAGGGCGGAGGGTCAACAGAACGTGTCTTATATCTCACAAAGAAAAATAATTCAATGAAAACAATACTTGGCACTTAGGCATCGAATAATGTGGTTTATAATATAAGAGAGTCTTGTATATGTAACACAAGTAGAAGTGGGGGTTTACTGATGGCTGAAAACTGAAAAAAAGCAAGTATCTCGGTTAATCTTCAAGATAGAGAATAAATTTGTATAACAATATTTATAGTACATTTAATTTTCAAAAAGATTTATTTTATACACTTTTTCAATCCGACTTATAGTAACGAAGATATTTCGAATTTTCAAAATTCTCCCCCTCTAAACCCCACCTCTCCCTTGTCCGATTTCAGCCGTTAACAAACTTGATCTTTCTTTTTACATAAAACGACTAAATATCGGGCTTGGTGACGATCGAACAAAAATTGCGACCGCTAGAGCGGTAGCAGACAAATATATATATATGCAGTTTTGAACGGACCTCATTTTCGTCATCTACGTACTAGGTAGGATTGATGGACATTTGAAGAAAAATTTCGAAAATTCCGTCATGAGTACGACTTCAATAGCTGATTTCCTTTAAGAGAAATCTAAAACAAGACCTAATCATTTGAACGAGAGCTAGGAACCTGTCGATATAATATTGTATGGAATATCCGTTAGCATATTGCATTTTCTATTTTAATTCTTATTCTTATGATTGATTATGTAGTTTATTGACGACCTGTATAATTTTTATTATTTTGTAACCTTTATTCTTGTAGTTTTGATCATTAATCATTTATGTTTTGATTTTTATTACTATAATTATATCAAATCTTATAGATATCTGTATATTTTTTATTATCCCTTTACACTCCGAGACCTTAAGTAACAAAAACTAAATTTTTTGGAAAAGGACAATTCCTTCAATTATTTTTCCTTGTATGGTGTCCAAGATGGAGTTGGTTGGCGTCCCATCTTACCTTCATGAATTCATTAAAAACCATGAATAAATATATCAGTATATCTTTCTGTAAAACAAGAGAGACCAATAAAGAAAATAGATTGAATTGTGCCTCAGAACTTCCTCTTCTAAGGAGTTCTGTAACACTCAATTAATATACTAATGATTTAAGTTTTATACTTTTGGTCTCGAAATAATAATAGAAAATATTGTTCCTGAGGTAGTTGTGAAATTCATAATTGATGGACGAAAGAAATGAAATATATATTTCGTCTCCTCAACAAGGTATCTCATTTAACGAGGATTTTACCATTTCATTTATGTATCAATAAAAACATTTTTATTGTCAACATGAGAATGTAAACAAAGACAATATGCAAGAAGCAAAACCAAAATGTTTAATTGTGGGAAAATTCGTTTTTTCGCTGGTCATATTACTTCAGAATTTTCAATGAAGAAAAGACCGCCTGAGTGGATATTCAGTGTGCATCTAAAGATTACAATTGCTTTGTTCCGAACAAAATTATCCTAGTCATTATGAAATTACGCATAGTTTGACGAACACATTTTGTTCTACGTTGTTGTTTGAGATAAGTTAATATTTGAACACCTGAATAAGAATAAGAAATACATAAGTGATATTTTTTTTGTTATTATTTTTGTTTCAGTAATCTTCAATTATGTCAATTTTTCTCTATTTTTTGTTTTAATGCAAAAGCAAAGTAGATATTAACAGACGTTGACAATAATGCATTCATTACAACCTATTTTGGCTTGATCTACAGATATAATCCAAAAAAAAAATAAATAATAATTTTCCAGTCTAGTTAACTCGAGTTATTATTAAAATGTTTTATATATAAGAAGTATTAATGACTAGAACGAAACCTAGCGTATTACTATCCGGATAAACTTGGTAAGTATAAACTTAGTGAGTAGTTTATTGTAAACGTATATGCATTGTATTTACTAAACCATCTAAGTTACATTAATGAACTATACTTAATATAAAAAGAAACTGTTATATATTTCCGTATAAATTTGTTTATAAACATGAGAAACTATTCATCTTATTACTCGTTAACGTTTCGAGATATTCAACTAATTAAACTACTTTTATGGAATTAATTTGGTATGTCTAGTGGATTTTATATTTTTTTTTTTATTGAGATAGATATATAATTACTGTTGATACAGTTGTTTGGATGAATTGTTTCTGGAACGGTGTGGTGATTGGTCAGATAAACAACCGCTGAGGTAGGGTTGCTCTCTCGTTTGCATTTCAAATGAAACAGATTTATCTAGCACCAACAGTAAATCTAGTCTACATTTTTTTTTTCATGTTTTTATAGGTCATGAGAATATCGAACTTCAAAATGTCTGAAAAAAGAAGCGAATGTGTTTATTTTCAGCTGACATTTCCATTTAAATACGTTGATATCTATTAAATTACAGAAACACAAGTAACGATAAAATGGAAAGTACTTTGTATGTGTAACTTATTAAGCACTTCAATCCAATTACCCATAGTAACACAACGTAGACTATAGTAAATAAAATCTACAGCGGCGGAAAAACTTTTTTCACGAACAGATCAAGTTAATATAAAAATTACACAAAACTGTTTCCTTTCTTTTATATAGATGACATTTTTATTTGAAAAGAATGAAAAGGGGAAAAAAATGGAGGAGCCCAATTTGATTTTAGTTTATTGCCAGTATATTTCTACGTATGAATTTAGCTGCATCAGATGGTTAAGGGAAAACAATAAAGATTAATTAGATGAATAATAAACCCAATGTGATTATTTCGTAGAGCTCAGAGCAAGTGAAATATAGAAGAATATAAAAATAAATTAATGTTCTGCCTGTATGTGGATCTTGAAGTTCTGAATAAAACGCCACGAAAGAGATAGAGTGTGAGCTACAAAAAGTAATGTACAGCAACTATGGTTTAATACTTCGCAGAGAAGCATACATTTATAATTTATACTTTCTTCCAACACTTGGCACTAAATGTAGAGGAAATCTCAGCAACAATGCCTCATTTTACCTCAAAATATGACACGTGGAAAGTAATATAAGAGAATGGCTCTGAGAGAGAACAGAAAAGCAATACCATTGATAATTCGAGCTTGTTGGTGGGTTAGAATTTAGCGGGAACAAAGAACAAAATTCAAATGAAATATAAAAAAAATAGTATATTTCAAAATTTCTCGTAAATACATTTTGTATCATATGTTGCATAATGGCCAATCTATTAGAAATCACACAAATTGAATTAAATTTGTTGCTCCATATTTTTGATTTTGAGTAACTGGAGTAAAACATATGTTTAGCTAATATTTTTTTTGCCGGCCATTCTAAGTTTTCATTTTCATTTCATTTTCAACTAATTTTTGGCCAAAAAGAAGTTTTACGTAAATGTATTTAACTCTGTTAATTTTATATATATATATATATATATATATATATATATATATATATATATATATGAAAACGAAATAAAGCCCAAAATTACCATAACGATATGCTTTTTATTTTTTGTTCGTTTATTGTGTTATCTGAATATTGAGGAAATAGAAGAAAAAAAAAATCTCGAAAAGTCATTGAAGTTTAACTTAAAACGGGAGTGTTAATGCTACAAAATTATCAAAAGGAAGAATCCTACGTTAGGAGACTATTATAGGAATTCGAATATATGAATGTAATGTAATATTTACATTATGTACCACTGGTCTTGCCCCATATAACATAACGTATAATACTAAATAGATATTTTCTTAAGAAAAGCAAAAGGTGTAAATTTCCCGAAGAAATGAGAATTAAAAAAAAAATGCTTCTATATCTTTAAACACAGTTCTATAAAATGTACTTGCACCGAAAGCCTTTGAAAGATATGTTTATTGAATAAACCGCCACGTCCCTATTTTTTTCACATCTTTGCCAATTTCTTTTAGCAATTTTCATCTAATGCATTCCGCTAAATGATGTTGAGCACATAATTTAAATTAATCTGCCCTTTTAATAAACTTGCTAAGTGTGTCATTTCTTTAGGCATAATTCCTCTATTTGAAAGTGCACTCTTTGCGAGTGCCATTGTACATTAAAATCTATACCAAGGAAGAAAACCTCTACGTATTTCTCAATGCAAACGATCTCTGCCCAATTTGCAAGCAGTATATCAAAGCCTATACCATCTTCTCCTACACTGTTCAGCACTCCAAGAAAACAGACAGAATATTTTAAATCCATCCATCTCAACATCCTCTGATCATCAGTCAATAAATTGAATAGGCTTTATTCGTTGATTATAGCAGCTCTGAAAACGTTTGAACCCCTTAATGTAAATGAGTAAACTCATGTTATGAATAATTTGTTAATATATTACTTTTTGTGAGTGTTTTTCTTATTTATTCTTTGGTACATATTTTCGAGGTGATCAGTCGCATAGAACTTGTTATTTTAGCTGTTCAAAAAATTGCGATGATAGCGATATTATTGAACAGCGTTAAAGTAATTTAACCGTTAGAATTAGTTAGATTATAATTATTG
The DNA here is from genome assembly GCA_019009955.1 of Riptortus pedestris. Lineage (NCBI taxonomy): Eukaryota > Metazoa > Arthropoda > Insecta > Hemiptera > Alydidae > Riptortus > Riptortus pedestris. The sequence goes on from CM032231.1 coordinate 44,918,682, forward strand.
AAATTATATATATTAAAATTAAATAATATAATTAATTCACTTCATGAAATCTATGTCACTGTTAATTGTAAAAGCATGTAGGATTTGCCAGACTCAAAATGAAACAAAATTTGTCTATATTGTTATTATTTGTACAAGATTTATTTTTAACAAATAAATACCTACCTATCTATTTATCATTGTACATTGAAATGTCACCTCTGCAACTGACCAGAGTTTATCTTTATGTAGTAGCAGTAGCATGTGAAGTAAGTTTATTGGGAAATACTTGTAACATATTATTTTATGAAGTATATGATATTTTATAATTTTAAAAAAAAATGTAATATTACAATTACGAAGAACTATGCAAATCAATTGAGCTTTTTTTAAATTAATTTAATTATTCTATTTTTATCATCACGCCACTAATAAGGGTGCACTGGAAAATATGGAAGGATAAACATTTTGAATTGATTGAAAATATTGGCGATTTCCAAATATCAATTTATGCTAATATGGTATAATTTAGATCGGGACTGCAAAATATCCATATGCTAATATGGTATAATATAAATCTGTCAGTTATCTTTTTTATGCATTTTGTAAACGAATTTTAAAGAGCTTATTTGCATTTTATAAATGCAGACTGTCTTTCTGTCTCATGATACATTTATACTAAAGTTTTTTCAAAGATTAACTAAATACATAAAACTAATTTGTTTTATTTAACTGTATTTAGATTGAAATATATTTTTTTCTAAGATTCATTTAATGGCTGAAGGCTAAATTCAGTAATTACTTAGGATTTCTTTTCAGTTTGAAATAAAACCTTGCTGCTCATTATCTTAATGAGTGTTAGGCCTGCATCACTTCAAAGCCTTTTCATTTAGACTACTTTTGTCCAAATTGCAGCCATTCAACTGCCTGCTATTTACTTTTTTACTACAATTCACTTTTTTTTGAGCATTTATTACGCCTAAAATAAAAAATGTTTTACGGCCTTGCATTTTCCAATTTTCTTCTGTGTCATTTAAAATAAATTAATTTCCTTACATAATTGAATATCAATTCATTATATTTGTAATACAAAAACAAATATATATTTATTAATAAATGTTGTTAAGTATAATGTAATTCCAGATTTATGGTGTCTATTGTGAACTCACTGGAATTCACATGAATAAACGTTCATTTATATAAATGAGGTATACGCGAAAAACTATAGAAAGGGTCAACAATGTTATAGATCTAAGTCCTTAGCATTGAGATGGTAAAATGTAAAAATATTGTACAAAGTAAAGCCCCAAACAAATACCATCATCATTCACCCTCAAACGAATTTCTGGGCAAAGCCGAGTATCTTAGCTAGTCACAAATAAAAACGCTACGAACTTATTTTACAAGCTATTATATAGCTATAAGCTATTACAAGCTATTAGTTCTTGAATGATAGGCTGAGTTCTCTTTCATCCCTGCTTCAATCGCTCGTCTATTTGACCATTGTTGGAGGCTTTTCGGTTAAAGCATGTTTTTGAGTAGGGTAGTAAGCCCGGATCGGTTGGTGGACAAAGCAGTGGTTGTGGGAGGGCAGTTAGAGAGTTTCAACAGGCTCTATTGCAGGCCGACATGAGTACCAGCCTTTGTTATGCAAAACGAAACCTTGGGGATAGCTGTGCTTTTCTTATTCCTCTCCAAGACATTCCAGGGTTGGGTCATTTCCTCATTCTAAGGATTTGGGTACTTCATTATTTTATTTATTTATTGATTATGTAGAGCTCCGCAACTATGGCGACTTGGCTCTTCTTAAACGTGTGATCGGAAAAACAAAACAAAAACCAAAATTAAGTAAACAAAATAAAACATGGAACACGAAATAATATAACTAACAAAACTAAAGAAACAGAACACAAAAGAAACAAGAAACACGAACGCAACATAGATCTAAAAACAATAATAATTTGAAGTGGTAAATAAATAGGTGAAAAGTAAACTTAGTGAATTTCAAGCAACAACTATTAATAAAACCAGGCATCATTCAAATTTCAACGCGTCTCACACACACACAAACACATGCGCACACACAATAAAATTTAAATATGGAATTAAATATTCTCAAATGGCCAAATTGTTTTTAAATATCTCAGAATCGTGGCAATATGTGGGCTACCCTCAGTCAGTAGTTCGATTAAGTCATGTAGAATGTTTCAGTAAGTTCGTAATCTGCATTCTGTTAGTAGGTGTTTTATAGTTAGTCCAGTGTAGCAATGAGTACAAGTAGGCTTGTCTTTTCTGCTCATTATGTAAGAATGTGTCACTCATACTTAATGACAAAGACTGACAGACCTACTTGCTCAATATGCAACATTCCCTTGACGATAAGACATATACTGACAGAATGCCGAAAACGACAACACCAGGACTTCCCCTACGACTTACAAGAACTATTGACGGAAGGCAGCCCACACATTAACAATATATTCTCATACCTACACAAAATTGAAATATATGACAACATTTAACATGCAAATTAAGTCTGTGGTGTACAACAAAATTTAAAATTATACTATTAATTAATCATCCAACAACTATACACTTTTTTTTTTGGTATTATTGCTAAGTTATTTGTTATTGTTACTTGTTGTTAAGGTATTTGTTATTGTTCCTTGTTGTTAAGGTATTTGTTATTATTACTTGTTGTTAAGGTATTTGTTATTGTTACTTTTTGTTAAGGTATTTGTTATTGTTACTTTTTGTTAAGGTATTTGTTATTATTCCATGTTGTTAAGGTATTTGTTATTGTTACTTGTTGTTAAGGTATTTGTTATTGTTACTTGTTGTTAAGGTATTTGTTATTGTTACTTGTTGTTAAGGTATTTGTTATTGTTACTTGTTGTTTTATTGTTACTTTTTGTTAAGGTATTTGTTATTGTTACTTGTTGTTAAGGTATTTGTTATTGTTACTTGTTGTTAAGGTATTTGTTATTGTTACTTGTTGTTAAGGTATTTGTTATTGTTACTTGTTGTTAAGGTATTTGTTATTATTACTTGTTATTAAGGTATTTACTATTGTTACTTGTTCTTAAGGTATTTTTTGTTATTGTTACCTGTTGTTACTTTTGAAATCCCCTTCGATTTGGAGTCCATGAATAAATAAGAATAAGAAGAATGTGTCAGGTATGTATGTCCAATACGTAGTCTTGTGAGGAAGACTTGGTCTCTTCTTGAATCTACGTACTGTCTCTTTGTCCATCCAGTAACATTGCGTTTTATTTTCAATAGTTTGTTGTCAGTACGTAACCAGTGTTTTTGGCAGCCTTGGAGTATTTTTGTTTGTAAAATCTTGTTAAGGTCTGTTAGTGTCAGTGTAGTTATGTCAATATCAGGCATTTGTTTAATGTCCTTGTGTACGGGTAACCAAAACATTTTAAAATTGCAAGCGTTATGTGCGTATATTAGTTCTAGTATTTTTGTAATTAGTGGGTTATTGGAGTAGATGTTTCCCAATGAAAGTAAATAACTTAAAGGGTCCTAGAGGTTTCGTTTTGCATAAAATGATATAGCCAAATGAAATTAAGGAATCCAAATATGTTATCTACTACTATTTCATTCAGTTCCTGCTTTCAACGGGCTTTTCTCGTTCGAAGGTAGAATAAATCTTTGGAGTTAACTCGAGGAGAAGTTAATTACTGGAGGGAGCGTAGGTGAGGTGATTCCAGGGCCTGGAAGCGATGGAGACAGGCAGGGTCGTGACACAAATACCCAACTAAGGACGCTCTTCTGGGAGTTTGGGCCTGCTTTCTCTGTCACTCACTACCACTCTTACTCTCTCTCTCTCTCTCTCTCGCTCTCTCTCTCTCTCTCTCTCTCTCTCTCTAGGGGCAGTTCTCTCACTAAACTCTCTCACTCACCCTTTCTCTCTCTCTACCCCTCCTCTCTCTATCTCTTTCTCTCTCACTCCCCATTCTCTATCCCCCTCCATCTCTCTCCAGCCTCGGCCAACCCGTCCCCACATAGACTTTCCCTGGTTCCCAGCGGTGTTGGCTTTATTTGTCCTTATCTCCTTTCCAGACACATACAAGCCACTCTTTTACGCCTTATATCCTTTACTCAGCAATTGAATCCTTTCATGGCCCTAAGCGGTTAGACATTAATCTTCTAAAACTCTTTTATATTTTTTGTTTAAATTGCTATATGATAATCTGAGTAACGTATTCGTTAAATGGCCTTTAAAGGAATCGCATTTCATTTTATTAATTCTTATTATATTGACACCTAATAAAATTAAATGATAATCTCAGTAATTGAATCCTTTATTACCCCTAAAAAAAGTGAATTAATTTTCTCAAACTGAATTTGTATTTTTTTGAAATATTTATTTTGACACAGCATAAAGCTGGACAATTTTCTCAGTAACTTAAACATTTTATGACCATAAGAAGATTCAAATAAGTAATTGGAAATCGTATATTTATTTTTATTATATTGGCACCAAATAAAATTAAATGACAATATCAGTTATTGAATCCTTTATTACCTCTAAAAAAAGTGAATTAATTTTCTCAAACTGAATTTGTATTTTTTTGAAATATTTATTTTGACACAGCATAAAGCTGAACAATTTTCTCAGTAACTTAAACATTTTATGACCACAAGAGGACTCACATAGGTAATTTTAAATCGTATATTTATTTTTATTTTATTCGCACCAAATAAAATTAAATGACAAACACGGAAATTAAATTGCATTTTGACCATTAAAGGAATGACATTAGTCTTCTTAAACTGGATTTTTATTTGTTTCTTAAATGATTATATTGACATATAATATTGGGGCTCAGGTTAGCCATGTGAGTTAAAGCGTTGACCTTTATCTCACATGGCAAACCTAGACAGTTCGATTCTCGCCTGGGCAAAGGAAATTATTTAGTGACGGAATTCCCGTCCTATCTAAGTCCCACCCTGGCTAGAAAAGGGTGGTCACCTGTAGATAACCCGCCCCAATTAGTCTTATTGGCAAAAAGTGGACGTTAATAAATAATAATAATATATTGACATACTTACTGTAAAATTGATTGATTATCTCAATAATATAATCGTTTTATGACCACAAGAGGAATGGCATACGTAACTTAAAATTATACATCTAAAGGGAAAAATATTTTAGGGGGGGGGGATGGCTAGTTATTATCCTGAAGTAATTTAAATGTTTTTGCTGCGATAATTTTAAATAACTATTAATCTTTTAATTCTTAATTTTATCTCTTTATAATTGGTTAATGTAATCCAGGATTTTATTATTGTTATATATTTATGAGCATAGTTTATAATGTCAAAGCACTAATGAGGGTTATAGAACCTACCTGTTAAGAGATTAGATGTTATTTGACAAATTACCACTTGGTAGGGATTGAATTAAATAGCACAGGCGTAAAGTAGTTAAATAATGAAGTTGTGGAGTTCATAGCTATAAAACAAATAAGAATTGTAGAGTTTTATTCTTGCCGGTTGTAGGTAATAAACACAATATTCGCGAAAAATAAAACTAAAATGATATTCAAGTGATTTCTACCTTAAGTTGACTATGTTTTCAGTTAGCTTATACGATTACAACTTTTTTTTTCTATTTAGATAAATTACTAATAAATACTTTCGTTTATTTTTAATATTTATATGTTACATATATATTTTTTATAAATCCGACCATTTCACTAAAGATGAACGCAATAAGGAGCCGATTCTATATTTTCCTTTTCTTTAGGGAAGGTTGGACGTTTTTATAAAGATTTACAGTTTAGTGCACTTAGCCATTATACATTAATATTCCTTAACTATCAATTATGAGTTGCACTAACAAAAGTAACATAAATGTGGATTTATCTTGATCAACATTCTGACCTAGTAATTTTAATCATGGTAATATATTGTGGCATACTTTTTCTGACTTTATAGCAGTCACAAAAAGTAAGAAGAAGATTAAGGAATGTCTTTTTTTTCTCCATGGTATACCAGACGGATTTGGTTATATTTAAAAGATTCCGCTGCAAAAGATTGTCATTGCGAGCAGACAGTAGTTTTTCATGAAAAAAGAAATGCAATGATTTTATCCTGGAAACAATGATAAGGTTCGAAACGAAGAAGAATCAAGTTTTTGAAGTATAAACCGAAAAAGGTGATACAAAATATCATTTTTTTTTCTATATTTTCAGCTAGTGATCAGGTTAATCTGAGACACTTTTATGGCTCCTCACAATTTATTTTTACAAACGTTTAGCGCTTTCGGGAATTAAATCCCCATCGTCAGAGCGTCAGAGCCTAGGGCGTGCCTATAGAAATGCTATTGGGCTGAACTCTGCCGATGCACAGCTGTGAATTTTTGTGTACAATACTATACTATAAATTGTCTTTGTTCTCTAAATCTCGGCACCATATATATATATATATATATATATATATATATATATATATAATTCTACAGTACATGTGAATGTCACTGAACTCCTGAACTAAACGGCTGGACCGATTTCAATGAAGTTTTTTGGGTGACACCCTAGATGGTTTAGATAAAAAAATCAGCCTGGCAGACAAAGCAGGAGTGGGGGATGTAAGAGAGGCCTAAAATTTAAAAAAGCGATATTTCGTTTCCTATTGGTTTTTCGGCAAATTAGCACAGGATAAAAGTTTTTTATTTTGTTATTTAGAGTAAATTTTGTTATATTTACTTTTGTCTTATAAGTTATAACAAAGTGTAAATGAGATATACACTAAAAAATTAAAGTGGGAGCCAACAATTTTATTGGGCACTAACGATTGAACTGAACTTAACATAACTCTATATGTAAATTAGCCTTAATTCTTCCATGATTATGAGCTATATTAAATTTATTAGGTTCGAACTGGAGTGGGAAATTCGCGATATTTCATTTTCTATTTGTTTTTAGGCAAACGTGCACATAACACAAGTTGTTTGTTTGTGTTATTAAAAGTAGCTTTTGATATAAACATAATATTATTAAATTTAATATCCTAATCGCTTGAAATATCATTCAGGACAATGTCTGTCGGGTCCGCTAGTATATATATATATATACCGTACCGCTTGTGAGTGTATAAATGTATACCACTCCTTTTCCGAGGGTATTTTTTTATTATGCGCACGCAAGTCATATTACATTCGTGATAAGAAAACCAATGGTTGATTAGACCTGTTTAGAATTGTTGAAATAAATTAATTATGTTATCTATTGCTGGTCTAAATCCAAGGTGAACACATAATGAATATTGTATTAACTCAAACGCACGGCGTTTTACAAGGAAACAAGAATAGTAGTTATCTCAGAATATTGGATGTGATTGGTTATCAGTAACCAAACACCACCGTAAGCAATTTAATCCTAACTGTAATTCAAGGCAACCAATGAGAAGTTCCTGATGTAGATTTCCCTATTAATCTTAGAATATATGTCTTTGATGCATTCTACACCAAATAAGACTCGTTTATGTAGTATTATAAGATCATGTCTGAGAAGTTAACTTCTATTGACATCCTATTGGTTTGAACGTAGGGTTTTCGATCGCTAGGTATTTCGTTATAAATTGGTGTTGATAATATTAATATTTATCAGGAACTGTGTAGTAATAGCGGGGTATTGAAAGTATTTCTTAAATACATTTTTAAACGACTTCACTTTGAGTCTAACACAGTACACATCTTTGATGCATTTTGAAGGATTTTAGCAGATTTCCCTTAAGGGAAAGCAGCTATTGAGGTCGTGTTCAAGACGTGATTTTCGAAAAATGTCTTGAAATGTCCATCGATCCTACCCAGGAGATGACGAAAATGAGGTCCATTGAAAATTATATATATATGTGTGTGTGTGTGTGTATATATATATATATATATATATATATATATATATATATTTGTGTTTGTTCGCTTTAGCGGTCGAAATTTTTGTTTGTTCGTTACCAAACTCGATATTTAAACGTTTTATGCAACAAGACAGATCAAGTTCGTTATTGGCTGAAATCGGACCAGTGGGAGGGCTGGTTTAGAGAGGGGATTTTCGAAAATTCGACATTTCTCCGTTACCATACGTCGGATCAAAAAATTGTATAGAACCAATCTTATTGCGAATTAAATTTACTAAAAATATTGTTTAATTCATTTATTCTGTATATTGAATATTAACCGAGATATTTGCATTTGTATTGTGTGTGTGGTCGGTAGGAATCGGCTATGTTCGGGACTTTCCGCCGAGAGCTAGGGCGGCCGTTTCCGTAACTGTTCGTCCCTCGTGAATAGATCTAGAGATTCCTTATTAATACTGTTGTTATTAGGCAGATTTCTCTATTGTAAAACTTCACGTGGGAAATCTGCTTAGTTTACGCAGCTCCTGCGTGACCTACTTTTTATATTTATATTTTTAGATACCAACTGACTTTTACTCCTAAATAAATTAAATGCAATATGCTAGATTACATTTGTTTTAAAAATTTTCATTAGAAAGTGATATACAATATCTTTGTTTCAACAAGTGGAACAATTTATAGATATAATTGTAGAGTTTTATGTGTATATATAAACATAATATTGAACGGATCTCATATTTGCCTAGGTGATGGCTGGACAGTCGTGCGGGTGAGAAAATATTTCGAAAACCGTACCATCAGTAACACCTGTGTAGCTGTTCTTCTCTAAGGGAAATCTAAAGCCCATACTCACTTTTTTTTAATTTAATATTTGCAGGGAAGATCTCCCACCATCTCCACCTTAGTCGATTTAGAATCCAGATTTAGATAGAGGGGTTGCTCAGTTTAGATAGAGGGAGGGACAGCTAGATGTTACAGTACTTAAGTTCAGACGTTAAAACAGAAACTTGTCAAAATGGGTTATCGAGAGGTCAAAACCGATTGACAATTCCTTGGAAATGTGGAAACTGAAAATTTCCGTGATAACAATGTCTGTTTTTTTCCGTATATGATAAAGAACTAATGGAAGAAAAAAGTTAAATAATCCACAGGTGTTATTTATAAAAATTGTGTTATATTTTTACTATCTTGGCGAAGATTTTATCTTCTTTTTCTTTTCTTTTTACTCTTTGGGGAAGATATTATCTTAAAAGTACGACCGTGTGTGCAATAGCGTGCCGTTAACACTTTAAGCTAGATAATGGTCCGTTAGATCCAACTTGTATCACTTACAGGAAATTAACTTCTGAATGGAGTTGTAGCAAGTAAGTTATCTTGAAGGAAATAGCTGAATTGTATGACGGATGAAGAAGACAACTTCTAAATGGCTTAGGAGACATTACGAATGATAATGTCCTTATAACAAAGTATATTCTTACCAAATGAAGTACCTTGTTACCGTTTCGTATTGTCTCAGAGTGTAAACTTGTTATATTTCTTGTTTGCAACAATTATAACACCTTTAAGTATTTATGTGTATCTATATTTCTTAAAAGAGGGCGAAAAGTTTAATAGGAAAATAAAAATAAATCCTAGATGAGGTTAGCCATGTCCTTTAATTCATTTGTCTTTATTATCAACTCGACTAGATTATTTTGAGAAATAGCATTGACTCCTGCTTGGGTAAAAGTAATTTATTTAATTACGAACTCCCGAATAAACTCCTATTTTTTCGGGGCTCAGGTTGGCCGTGCGAGTCAGGGCGTTGGTCCTAATCTTGCGTGGTAGACCTAGAGTGGCGGGTTCGATTCCCGCCCTGGGCAGTAGAAATTTATTTAGTAACGAATTCACTAAAGAAACTCGTTGAGCTCACCCTGGCTAGAAAAGGGTGGTAACCTATAGATAACCCCTCCCGATTAGCCTAGTAGCATAAAGTGGACGTAAATAATAAAAAACAAACTCCTATTTCTTCTTTAGAAGTTGGAAACCATTCTCTCTGCTCTCTTTACCCCTCTTCTTTATGGTATATGTGTTAAGTTGTAAATTACCGACTTAAGCAAAGCATATAGTGCCCCTATACTCTCTGTAAAATCTTTAATTTAATTTTAAATATACAATTACCCAATATTGGCTGCCAGGACACGAAGACCTTGGACTTAGTGAGGCGCTGAATCCTAAAAAAATAGCAATCAAAATGAATGAGAGGAAACAACCACCTACGTAGAATCAAAAGTACTATTAAGGAGTGGCCATTGAGAAATAGAAGTACTAGACAAGAGGAAGTTGTTCTTGCCAGACTCAGGATCGGTCACACATACCTGACACATAGACACTTAATGACAAGGGCAGACAACCCTATATGCAAATACTGCAACAAACACCTAACGGTAAAACACACACTGACAGACTGCATTAGACGAAAAAATCTGGATACCCTACGATATGACAGAACTACAAACTGTCAGCAGCCAATATATTCCACAAATACTAACATATCTAAAGCATATAAACATTTACAAATACATATATAATAAAATACAATAGGTCTACAGCAGGCTTAAAAAGTTTAAAAAGGATAACTTTTATCATATTCATTCAGACAAAGAACGGATATGAGAAACTCTCAAATATTTAAAGAATATTTTCCATAGAATACAAATAAAGTATAACCAACTATCCCCTAATCATAGATCTTGCCAATCACCATCAATGTGGGGCATAAACCAAATAAACAAATAATTCATTTTTCGGTAAAAAAAAGGTAGTAATTAGTAGATTTTATTTTCCAATTAGTATTTTAGCTTAAAGTGAACAATATATGAAAATTCACAAAGGAAATATCCCAGGAACAATTCTATGGTTCATATTTTTTATACCCTTTCAAAAATGAAGCAGACATGTATAATATCTCTTCTTACATTCATTATTTTTCCCTAAGAAAAACCCTAGCGAAAACAATAATGTTTTAGGTAAATACATTTTTGAAAAGATTATCTATTTAACATTTTCTCATAATAACCGATATTATTAAATTACTGTTGTTATAAATACATAAAAATCCAGCAGATTATCTATTTAACATTTTCTCATAATAACCGATATTATTAAATTACTGTTGTTATAAATACATAAAAATCCAGCAGATTATCTATTTAACATTTTCTCATAATAACCGATATTATTAAATTACTGTTGTTATAAATACATAAAAATCTAGCAGATTATCTATTTAACATTTTCTCATAATAACCGATATTATTAAATTACTGTTGTTATAAATACATAAAAATCTAGCAGATTATCTATTTAACATTTTCTCATAATAACCGATATTATTAAATTACTGTTGTTATAAATACATAAAAATCCAGCAGATTATCTATTTAACATTTTCTCATAATAACCGATATTATTAAATTACTGTTGTTATAAATACATAAAAATCTAGCAGATTATCTACGTGTATTTAACATTTTCTCATAATAACCGATATTATTAAATTACTGTTGTTATAAATACATAAAAATCTAGCAGATTATCTATTTAACATTTTCTCATAATAACCGATATTATTAAATTACTGTTGTTATAAATACATAAAAATCCAGCAGATTATCTATTTAACATTTTCTCATAATAACCGATATTATTAAATTACTGTTGTTATAAATACATAAAAATCTAGCAGATTATCTATTTAACATTTTCTCATAATAACCGATATTATTAAATTACTGTTGTTATAAATACATAAAAATCCAGCAGATTATCTATTTAACATTTTCTCATAATAACCGATATTATTAAATTACTGTTGTTATAAATACATAAAAATCCAGCAGATTATCTATTTAACATTTTCTCATAATAACCGATATTATTAAATTACTGTTGTTATAAATACATAAAAATCTAGCAGATTATCTATTTAACATTTTCTCATAATAACCGATATTATTAAATTACTGTTGTTATAAATACATAAAAATCCAGCAGATTATCTATTTAACATTTTCTCATAATAACCGATATTATTAAATTACTGTTGTTATAAATACATAAAAATCCAGCAGATTATCTATTTAACATTTTCTCATAATAACCGATATTATTAAATTACTGTTGTTATAAATACATAAAAATCTAGCAGATTATCTATTTAACATTTTCTCATAATAACCGATATTATTAAATTACTGTTGTTATAAATACATAAAAATCCAGCAGATTATCTATTTAACATTTTCTCATAATAACCGATATTATTAAATTACTGTTGTTATAAATACATAAAAATCCAGCAGATTATCTATTTAACATTTTCTCATAATAACCGATATTATTAAATTACTGTTGTTATAAATACATAAAAATCCAGCAGATTATCTATTTAACATTTTCTCATAATAACCGATATTATTAAATTACTGTTGTTATAAATACATAAAAATCCAGCAGATTATCTATTTAACATTTTCTCATAATAACCGTTATTATTAAATTACTGTTGTTATAAATACATAAAAATCCAGCAGATTATCTATTTAACATTTTCTCATAATAACCGATATTATTAAATTACTGTTGTTATAAATACATAAAAATCCAGCAGATTATCTATTTAACATTTTCTCATAATAACCGATATTATTAAATTACTGTTGTTATAAATACATAAAAATCCAGCAGATTATCTATTTAACATTTTCTCATAATAACCGATATTGTTAAATTACTGTTGTTATAAATACATAAACATCCTGCAGATTAACTGGTAGAAGGATGTTAATTTATGTAGCGTTGCGACCAAAGTTTTGATCGTCTTTTTGGGGTAAATACAGTAAGTTTAAATCTTTACTTTTTTTTAAAAAAACTTATAATAGAGTGTAAGATGGTAACATAAAGTTTATAACATTATACGAAATGAAGGAAATTACATAGTTATTAGGAAATTTTGTTTAATATATGTAAGAGTTAAGTGCAGTATGAAATTCGCACGAGTCGTTATAATGGTTTAGACCAGGGATGGGCAACACGCAGCCCGCGGGCCGCTTGCGGCCCATTCTACATATTTAGCAAAGCACTTCTAAAATTGAATTCATTTTATTGACTTTCTCCCATCAATATATTGCACTTGATGAGAGTTGCGATATTAGCGATACAGCACAACAATATTTTACGTATTATTGACACCAAATTTAATATTACCGAAGAATTGTGTTCATTGATTCCAATGCAAGGGACTACAACCGGCAAAGACCTATAAGATGAACTAAAGTCTGTGTTGGAACATGTTTCAATTTTATTAAAAAAGATTATTGGTATATGGTCATATGGAGCACGAGCAATGTGAAGCATGGAGGCAGGAGTATCGGGAAGGCTATTTCAAGACCTTAAGAATGTTACAGGAAAGAAAATATTCCTTAACCATTGCAAAATTTGTGTGCGAAAAGATTGAGTTTGCCAAATTGTCACAGTACCAATAATTAAACTAATCAATTTTGTAAAGTCGTGTGCGTTGTCACCGTCAATCTAAAGAATTCCTATAAGATTTAGAACCTGAATATGGAGACGTGGTTTTTAATACCGAAGTACGTAGGCTTAGTTGAGGTGTAATGCTAAGAAGAGTTTACAACTTAAAAAATGAAATACAATTGTTCTGGGATATGAAGGGATATGCCTTTCCTCATTTTGGTAATAAAGCATGGTTGTGCGATTTTGGATTTCTTATCATCATGATCTTAATCTGAATCAGCATCTCACTGATCTTAATGTGAAACTTGAAGGTAAAGGACAGTTTATTCACAATTTGTAATTAGAATTGTGTAAAATTCAGGGCTTTGAGGGGAAATTAAAATTGTGGAAACAGTATCTTTTGCAGAATAATGTGTCTCACTTTCCACATTCTGAAAAAGAAAACGATACTACTTCTTAAATTACGCACAATATATAGACATTTTAATCAACTAATTTCAGCTACGATTCCAAATGTTTAAAGCTAAGAAGACTTCGGTTTCCATGAAAACGTTTTCCTCGCCACTTAATATCGATGTGGATGCAGTTCCCGAAGATTTTCAAATGGAACTGATTGACATACAGAATAACAACGATTTAAAAAATTATGTTTTTCTCAGTTAACATCAATTATTTTTATAAATCTTATGAGAGCCCTGAGAAATGCCTGCTTTTGACTAAAGATGCAAAGCAAATGATGTCTCTGTTTTGAAGTGTATGTTTGGGAACAATTATTTTCGACCATGGAATTTATCAAAAATGACCACCTATCAAGACTGATTGATGCACCATTAGAAAGCTGCGGACATGTAGCTACTTCATCAATTCCGGCTGATATTGATCAGCTTGTTTTGAAAAATCAGTGCCAAAATGTCTCATTAAAAATTTCTAGAAAATTCTTATTTCTTTTCGTTTTTATTTAGCATTAAAAGGTTGTATATAAATTCTTTATATTATAAATAAAGTTTTTTAATTTAATCATAAGTGTTACTTTATGCGCGGCCCGCCTAAAAATTTAAATTGGCCCTATGATTAATAAGGTTGCTCACCCCTGGTTTACACGATTTCTATTAGAGCTGGAATGGAGCAGATCATAATACCACATAAACCATTATACCACTATTCCTATTAGTGCTGAAAGGGGCTCGGGTTAGCCATGTCAGTTAAAGCTTTGGGTTTAAACTCACATGGTAAACCTAAAGTTGCGAGTTTGATTCCGGCCTAGGAAATAGGAATATATGTAGTGACGAACTCATTAAATGAAATTCATAGTCCCACCCTGGCTAGAAAAGGGTGGTACCTGTATATAACCCGTCCCAATTAGCGGTAGTAGCAAAAAGTGGTCGTTAATAAATAATAATAATTATTATTATTTAGACATGAAGGTCGCTTATCACTATAATCCTCAAACATTATTGGAAAAAGGTAATAATGCAAAGATGTTTTAGGTTGAAGCGATTATAACTGACCATACTGTGCATCATAACAAACCGGATATTCTCACTATTGACGAGATCAATAAGACTGCTGATATTATTGACATTGCAGTACCTAATTATGAGAATATTCCAAAACCCTATGACAAAAATTAAGAAAATATGAAAAATGAGCTTAAAGAAGTACACAAGCTGAAGTTACGGCTATTATAATAAGTTCAAATGGACTCGTGCCAAAAACCACAATAGCCCAAGAATTAAATCTGTCAACAGAAATTATAAAAGAAGCACAGCAAGGGGAAGTTCATGATACTGCAAGAATTGTGCGAAATAATTTAAACTCCCCTTAACATATGTCGCTATTACAAACTCCAAATCTGTTGGATTTTCTCCCGATGTGGATTTTACTCCAGTTTTTATGAGTATAATACTCCCCGAAATAATTAAGCCGAAGTAAAATATTCCACCGCTGCTGTCCTTTTGTAAGGAATTTGTTAGCTTAGAAAACAAATATGTGGTTGTAAATAACATCATGTGCTCACCTACATTAATTGTATTTCATGAGGGTATTTCCCGAGTATGAAATATATTTTAATGTTGTAATTCGATTAATGAGTTTTTAATCATTGAGTGTAGCGAAGGGATTATTTGTTATAGAAGCTTACATAAGTTTGAGGTACTGCTCTTCATAAAAATCATGGAGAGAGATAAGAGGGTCTGACTGTTGGTGGGTCTATTTAGATGTGGAAGGGGGATTTTGATACATTATGGTCTAGGCTGCATATAAAATGAGAAGAAAATTGGTTTCGGGACAATATGTCAGCGACTTTATTGATGTTTTTCTTATGCAAAACCTCTTGTTTCTAGTATAAGGTCATACTAGATTTTGGTTTTGTTTAGTTTGATTTGATGTGGATGGGGTTCGGTTAGAGTATGTTGGTTTTGTGCTTCAATACATTTTGGTGAGTATAAACCGTCGTTTTCCCGTGTCAGTGTATGTCTGTAATACTTTTTCTTTTGAAAGCTTCGTTTACTTTTTACGACTGGATCCTGTAAACAGTATATTAATTTTACTTCCATATTTAGAGTTGTTGCTACATATGCATTCTCTTGTTGGTCATAGTGAGTGTGAGTTTGTCTTTCTATTTCTCGTGGTTCAAATCTTTAGACTAAGAGTTAAGCAAAAGGCTTCTTTTTTCTTTTTTATTTTAATGGTTGTATTTATTATTTCCAGAACGTCAGGGTGTCAGATCGTAATCCTAACAAGAAACATAGTTAATAACATATTCATTTTTTGTAATAACTTTATTATTATTATTATTTATTAACGTCCACTTTTTGCAACTTAGGCTAATCGGGAGGAGTTATCTACAGGTTATCACCCTTTTCTAGCCAGGGTGGGATTTTAGGACGTTATTTAATGAATTTCGTCACTAAATAATTTCCTTTGCCCAGGCAAGAATCGAACTCGCCTGGGCAAAGGAAATTATTAATAACTTTAGGTACAAATAAATTTGTAATAACTTTAGGTACAATTTTATTTGGGTTTTTTATCAATGTGAAATGTTCCCATATACTTGAAATATTTATTTCTCTAAAAGTTCTACTTAAGAGATATATGGTAACGATAATCTCAGTGGGATTGGCTTTTTGCTTAATGTTGGTAAACTTTTTAAATTGTATTAATTAATATTGAGCTTTGATTTGTTTACAAACGTTAGGTAAGATCTCTGTGTTTTTGTTTGCAGTGCTCTATATTTGTAACGGCAGGTAATTTAAGTGATAGATAAACAAAAAAAAACCTGCATTCAATATATCTTACGTACTGAATTTAACAGTAAAAAATAGAATATCTTTTGACCCAACAAAATCTATGAAATTCTTAGTTTTATTCTTTTCAGAAAAAATGTCCTAATCTATAAATTATGTTTTTCCAATTAGTTCTTCAGCACGAAGTGAACAATATATCAAAATTCACAAAAGGAAATATTCCACAGACAATTCTACGGTTCATATTTTTTATAACCTTAGAAAGATCAAGCTGAGGTAATGGAGTATGCTACTTCTTAAATTCATTATTTTTCCCTAAAGACCTGTATTAAATATATATAACGTACTAATTTTGGACTTTAACAGTAAATATTGAATTTTGTTTTTTATTCTGTTGAAAATATTAAAATTTGGGTGCCATACTTCAAAGTTCAGGTTTATGAGTACAGTGGTGATATATTTCGAAAATGATTGTTTCACATGCACAGTATTTAGAAGATGAGTTTCTCTTGAGCTTATTTCTTTCATCGCAAGTCCTTTGAGCTTGATGATAATTTTCAATGATAATTCCATTCCCTGGCTCGTCTCCAGTGATTCAATGATTTTATATTTGCTCTAGGATGATAGTGTGACCTGGACCTAAATGGCTTTTGAAACTACGAAACTACTCCTTCAATTTATATCACTTTAAACAGTTCAGGTAACACACACATACACACACACACACCCCAAAATACATTAACTTAATCTACAATGTGGATAAAAAGATATAAAAAATATAGAAATCCAAGAAGTGTTTCAAGAAGATTTATAACATAATAATTTGTTTCAAGCGTACAGTGCAGCTTGTTGGCACTATACCAAAGTTTAGGGTTATTTATTAGAGAGAAAATACACCACCATCATCCCAAGAATTACGTCTCCTGGTTTCTGCAATTAATGGAAATTTGAAATTTATTGTTTCAAAACTTTAGAACCACTGACAGGAAGACATTTTACTTGGAAGTTCAAAAATGCTAATATTTTGTTAATATGGAAATCATAAACTGTTCTTAAAATGAATTTCTTGGTATTCAAAGATATTATGTTCTTTAAAATTACGAATCATTACTTACAATTTCTGGTCACTATCTTCTAATTCTCTTCTACTTAAAGAGATGGGCCTGAACAGATTATTTTTTTTTCTTGGTCTTTATGCTTAGATTATGCAATTGGTATATTTCTACAGAAGTCGATATTTATCCCTCAATGCATAAATATATATATTTTCTAGCGGTCGCATTTTTTGTTTGATCATTTCCAACCTGTATAATGTTTTAATGTAAGAGGAAAGACCAAGTTCGGTAACGGTTGAAATCAGACCGGGGGGAGGGGTGATTTAGAGGGGGAGAATTTTTAAAATTCGAAATACATATATATATATATATATATATATATATATATATATATTATATATATATATATATACATATATATATTTGTCTGTTACCGCACTAGCGGTCACAATTATTGATTAATCGTTACCAAAATCGACCTTTAGTCGTTTTATGTAAAAAGAAAGATGTTCGTTAATGGCTGAAATCGGACCAGGGGGAGGGGGGGTTTAGAGGGGAGGATTTTCGAAAATTCAAATATCTCTGTTACCATAGGTCGGATCGAAAAATTGTATAAAGTCAATCTCATTTCAAATTAAATGTACTATAAATATTGTTATGTACTTTTATTCACAGTCTTGAATATTAACCAAGATATTTGCATTTTTCAGTTTTAAGCCATCAGCAAACAGCGACTTCTACTCATGTTACCATAATCAATACTCTGCTACATAATAAGTCACATTATTCAAAGTTTAAATACCAAAAATTGTATTGAAGAGACCTTTATTATATGAGGAAGAGAGATAACAATTATTCTGACTCATTATTAATTACAGCACTAGATATCGTAAATAGTTCTCAATAAAATTAATATGTTATTTTCTGATATATTTCAGTAATTGTTTTTATTTCCGGTGTGAGGCGTGCATACCCGTTTGTTTACATTTCTAACCTAACCCTTCCTGTCGGCAGGTTATTGAAATTGACTGAAACATTTCTTAGTTCCGTTTGTGTTTATTCACGGTGGTGTTGTGTTACCAGTATGTAGATTTATCTATTACTAAACTTCACAAGGGAAATCTGCTTAGTTTACGCAGCCCCTGCGTGGCGGACTTTTTTGAATATTAATCGAGATATTTGCATTTATTGTGTTAAATAAACAATACGCTCTTATATAATAAACCACATTATTCCAAGCTTAAATACAAAATATTGTTTCCCAGAGACCTTTATTATACGAGATACATGCAAATATGTTCTTGTGACCCCCACCTCCGTCTTAAATTCGTGTACTACTAAAATTTGATTGATTGTGACAAAAATTATTCCGATGCATTATTAATTACAGTATAAGATATAGTACATAGTTTTCAATAAAATTAATATGTTACATCGTGATATGTTTCAGTTATTGTTTTTCTTTCCGGTGAGCCGTGCGCAACCCTGTTTATTTACATTTCAGACGCTTCCCATCAGGAGGTTCCTTATTATAGTTTGTATTCATTCACTTGATATTGACTGCGCTATTGTGTTACCATTATTTAGATTTATCAATTGTCAAAATTCACATGGGAAATCTGCTTAGTTTACGCAGCCCCTGCGTAACGAACTTTCTTTTGTTATTCCACTAGAATTTTGCTCCATGTGAATAGTATTAGTTCACATTCATTTCAATCAAGTGTATCCAGTTATCGAATACGAATATTACAAAATTTCCACTAAAAATATTTTCTACTATAAAAGAAATAGTACCCGTATAGGGTGATTACTGGGAAACGCATGTTTTTGACTTGCGTTGTCTACAAGGAATGTCGTTGGAGGTTGCTTAAAAGAAACCTCGTGGACCGGCAAGCCAAAATCCGTGGCAAGTTTCAAAGAACGCCTTCCACTCTGTATCCAAGCAGAAGGTCACCATATTAGAGATGTAATTTTTAAACGCTAAGTTGTAAGTAGTTTTATTCTGAAAATGCATATTGTGTACAATAATTTCCACTCATAAATACATTTTTTGGTCAGAATTGCCTGAGTGCTCGTTATTTGAAAAACATGCGTTTTTAGCAGATTTCCCTTAAGGGAAATCAGCTATTGAGGTCGTACTCAGGACGCGATTTTTACAAAATTTCTTCAAATGTCCATTGATCCTACCCACGAGATGACGAAAATGAAGTCCGTTCAAATTTCTATATATATATATATATATATATATATATATATATATATATTTGTCTGTTAACGCTCTAGCGGTCGCAATTTTTGTTTGATCACTACGAAACTCGATCCTTTTATGTAAAAAGACAGATAAAGTTCGTTAATGGCTGAAATCGGAATAGAGGGAGGGGGGTTTAGAAGGGGGATTTTCGAAAATTCAAAATATCTCCGTATTATGCATCAGATCGAAAAATTGTATAGAAACAATCTTATTGTACATTACATTTACTATAACTATTGTTATATACATTTATTCTCTATCTTGAACATTAACCGAGATATTTGCATTTTTAAGAAGTCTGTGGTCGGGTTTAGTTCGGATTGGGTTGGCCGTTTCCGTAACTGCTCGGCTCAGGTGGAAGCTTCTTCTAACCTTACCTGTTTTTTCTAACCTTCCTTACTTTGTGAGATTTATGCAAATACGTGCTGTTCATCCGCCCCCCCTTCTTTAGTTCTTGGACTACTAAAATTTGAGTTATTAAAATATAAATTATTCTAATTCAGAAGCCGTTTCAGTTGGGAATTCATTTTAATTAACAGAAAGATTTCTCATTACCGTTTGTATTTAATCACGGTGGTATTGTGTTACCAGTATGCAGATTTCTCTATTGTAAAACTTCACAGGGGAAATCTGCTTAGTTTACGCAGCCCCTGCGTGACGGACTTTTTTTTTGTAATCACCCTGTATTAGTGCTTTTGTAGTTGTAGGAGACTGGCTTCCATAATGTGAGGTAGCAAGGAAGATGCATTTCCAATCCAAATGCACCAAATGCTCTTCAAGATGCAACATGGCTGCCTGCAGGTTTCCAGCCTTAGCATATTAATCGAGTGCTCCTTCTTGACTGGGGAAGCGAGTCTGGGACCAAACTTACGGCCTAGGCTCTGCATACTAAATATGTCCCCGCCTTGGGTGGTTGAGAGCAAAGATCCTCTGTCACGTTCCACCTAACCTTTACAACAGTTTGACTAGGTCAAACAAAACGCTTTGACCAAGAATGAGTCGCACTCAAACGAAAACCTGTTCGCACTATAACATGCTCATTCCTCTTTGGCTTGGAGGGATTTTAACTTAAGCTTTAAACGACAAGGCTGTGACCCAGGACAAATTTGACAAGTAGGAGTACATGACACCTACCTGTCAAATGCATATTTTCTATTTTATTCTGCTCAGAATCACTCTTCTTGTCTCATAATAATATTTAGAAAACTTAAGAAGAATAGTGTGTTGGTGTGCTTGATAGTACCCCCCCCCCCTCATCAGCAATGAGAGCTTAAATAAAAATATGCAAAAAACATGTTTATAGTATAATAATATATTATGTAATATTTATTATATAATAATATACGATGTAATACCTTTAGTTACGAAATAAATAAGCGAAAAGCATATATTAGTAGCATATTATTATTGTACAAAAATATACCAAAGTATAAAAGATTATATACAAATCTTTTTTACTTTACGGCCGCAAATCTATTTTCATATGAACACATGATTCTTTTCACACTGAAATCATTACCTGTTACTAACGTGATTTATTTCCCAAACCCAAAAAAGGTCTTATAACCTCTACATTCTAATCAAAACAAACCAAAATAATTATTAATTCAATATGTTTATTAAACAATAACAAATATGTAACACAGGCATTTTTTTTATTTTATTTTCAGATTTCTGGAGACCAGTACTCTCTAAAATGGTTCATTATTGATTCAAAATAATCTTCAGTCTCATATCTTCTACGCCAAATAAATTCACACAAATAAGAATCAATCATACTTCTGTGGGTGCCACATTCACGTTTATTTCTACGTTTTAAACTTGACCACAGAGATTCCACTCTTTGGGTATGAATACCTCATTCCTGGGACTTTTCTGAGGCCTTTATAAGATTTCCAACAATCTGAATATATGGTAGTTCCAGGAAGAACTGAAGCTTTTATACATGCAGTCAGCAGTTCTATTAGGGACAGCATACAAGAAACACTCCCGTGTTTCCCTACAGACTCCTCCAAAAACAGTTCTTGAGTTTATTCCTAGTTCCTTACGACAAAATTTTAAGGTTGTATATTCATTAGTCCAAACATAAATGAATAATAAACTTTTTGTTAATGTTAAAAGTGTCTTTTCAAACCATGTTCCACTAAAAACACTTACATTATTGCGGCATTGTGATCGATGGCATCTCCAACGAGGACAATTTCCTTTTCGTTCATATAATTTCATTTCATGTCCTTGTGGGCATTTCCTTTCCTTGTGTAGGATTCCAAATCTCTGTTAAACACGTATCACTTGATTTTCATCATGAAATACGTGTGCTAGTTTGATCAAATTCATTTTTATTCCGGAAAGAAAGCAAACGACACATCTATAACCTGAACCGTGTATAACTGAATTTAGAACGGTTACTGTAGTAGTAACCCGTGATATCAACAGAATCATGTGTTTCTATTCAAATTTTATTTGCGGCCGTAAAATAAAAAGACCCACAAATATTAACCTACATAGTACAAAAAAAATCAAAGGACAGTCATTTGTAAGGTAAATAATGCAAAAAAAAAAAAAACATGAAACTATTCACTTGACGATTCGTTATTGGCAAAACATTTAGGGAAACTATAGTGTTCAGCCGTACTTCGGCTTACTTAGTTCACTAACCGGCCGTACATTAGGAGGTCGCCGTAGGCGGTGGCCAAGAGCGGAAACTGCGGCACTAGCGTACAGGACGCACCGCTCGTTTTATAGCTGGCAGCCATTGTTGATTCTATAGCTCGAGTGTAAAGCATCGAGTGTTTGTGTTGTGCTCCGCAAAAAGGAGAACAATGTTCGGCTCTTGCAACTCTTGTATTCAGAAAGGATCCCCGCATCGAAGATAGAGGCCTCCACTAACATTCTGCACCTACTAGAAGTAGGAATCTACTGTGGAACACAAATAACACTGAAAAGAAAACCCGTCTCATGGAAAACCACAAATACTAACATTTCTAAAACATAAACATTTACAAATACATATAGTATAAAATAGACTAGATCTACACCATAATGAAAAAGATTTAAAAAGGGATAACTTTTTTTATATTCATTTAGACCAAGTACGGATATGAGAAGCACTCAGAAATTAAGGAATATTTTCCATAATATATAAATAAAGAACAGCCATGTTGTTCATGAAGGAATAAATATATTATTCTAATTACCCCCTAAACAAAGATTTTGCCAATGACCATACATATGGGTGGCATAAACCAAATAAATAAAAAAAATAAACTTGTAACTCAATAAAATTATTACCAAATCTAACAGTTGTCCACTTGTTTCGAATTATAAACCGTTTTATTAACGGGGTCCAATAGTTTTGAGACAAAATGTCTCACTGTGCATGAACTGATTGTCCAACGACGGGGCTGTAGTTGCTAGACATGTAGGACGTGGGAGACATCTGGAATGTTTGAAATCTCTTTTCTTATATATCCATTATTAAAGCTGGCTGTCATAATCGATGCTGAGCCGAATAAAAATAAAATAAATGGCATTCAAGTGGAGGTACTTAATTTTTGTTTTTAATCAAGAGTATTGTTTTTATTGATGTATGGAGCTAGAGAGATTTACATAAAAAATTGCTAAGTCTAGAGTGACCATGAAAATTTCCTCTTACGGTATTTGGTGTTTTTAAAAACAATAACTTTTTGTATATCAGAAATGGTATTTGTGAGATACTTGAGCTTATCTTCTTTCCAATATGATGTAAGCCTACCGGAAGATTAATCCAAAAAAATTGTCTAATTTCAGTTCTAACAATAGATTCTAAAGGGAGTGGATAATCTCCAACGAGGTATAAAGGAAAAGTGATGATGAGCTTCGTCTTAATATAGTGGAAATGACGTCAAAAGATGATAGACAAAGTGAAATTCATTAATGCTTCAGATGAACTCCTTTCTGCTCCATTACCTTAATTTTTATATTTACACAAACATAACCAGAAGTTGTATATTACTGGTCGTATTGATTTCAATTACGGCAGTTTATGTTTGTATAAATTATTCAGTTATTTTTCAGTATCTATAATAAGAGAATTCATTTACTAGTAAATGATATAAATAATGCATATTTAGGGTTACTTACAAAGATAATATGTTTTTTTATTTTTATTTATTTATACAGGAGCACCCGCATCTTGGCGGTTTGGCTCAAAGTTTCACAATGTAAAATGAAAATAAAATTATAGAAAAATAACAAAAACTGAAACAACAAATAAAAATTAAATACAACAAATAATCATTAAATTCTAGTAATAAAGACAATTAATAAATCTAAGACATAAACCAACATAAATAAGCATTAGACTTAGTAATAAAGACAATAATTTAAAATGGTTTTAATAAAATATTATGTTATTCCTATATACTAGTGCATTTATATTATTTTATTTATTTAGTTTTGTGCCCACAGCGATGGTGATTTGCATTGTTAGGATCATATATTTACTCCTTCATGTGCTTGAATATTTTGTACTTTTATATTATGGAAAATAATTCTTTAACATCTGATTCTTTCTCATATCCGTGCTTTGTCTAAAAAATATAATAAAATTTAACACTTTTAAATCTTTTTAGGTATGCTGTAGACCTATTCTATTTTGTATTATATGTTTTTGTAAATGTTGATGTGTTATAGATATGTTAGTATTTGTGGAATATATTGGCTGCTATCAGTTAATAGTTCTGTCATATCGTGGGTATGTTAAGGTTTTTTCGTGGAATGCAGTCTGTCAGTATGTGTTTTATAGTTAGGTGCTTGTTGCAGTATTTGCATATAGGGTTATCAGTCCTTGTCATTAAGTGTCAATGTGTCAGGTATGTGTGGCCGATCCTGAGTCTGGCAAGAACTACTTCCTCCCGTCTAGTACTCCTATGGCTCGATGGCCACTCCTAAATAGTACTTTTGACACTGCGGAGGTGGTTCTTTACTTCCATCCATTCTGATTGCCATTTGTTTAGGATTCGGTGGTGTACATGTCTCACTATGTCTTGTTAAGTCCAAGGTCTTCGTGTCTTGGTAGCCAATATTGGGTAATTGTATTTTTAAAATGGAACTGAAGATTTAATACGTGTAGGGTCACTATATGCTTCGCTTACGTCGTAAATTTACAACTTAACACATATACCAGTCACGTTTTTACATATTAGATAATATGTAAAAACGTGAGTGAACAACCCCAAGAAAAGTTAACTCCAAGGGGTGGATATATTGATTTAATTAATATTTCCCATTGATTAAGTAAAATTTTATTAAAAATTAAAACTTCTTTTATTAATTAATTTCACCAGACCTTTTACGTTGTTTTTGTTTTTTGCATTTGCTTATGAGTCATAATACTGTGGTTTCTTATGAGCTATTAGAACTTTATATTCCTTCTTGAGATCTAAGTAACTATTAAGACACTGATTATAGATTTCATTCCTTCTAGCTATTTTTAAGTTGGATTTCACTTTTCTTCTCAGCTCTTCACATAAGTCAAACTGAGTATTTAGTTTTCCTAAACTTTTTAAATTATTATTTTTAACTATATTAACCTTCATTTCTGCATTTTCGGCTGCCGAGTGTATGTTATTTTTTAATAGATCATCAACTAATACATTTATTGGCTTAATGCTGATAAATTAAGAATATAAAATTTCTTTAAATATGTATGAATCGTCTGGCATCCAACGGTAGAAAGCAGAAGGAATATGAGACAAAACTATTATTTTTCTGAGGCATATAAATGTTAAGGTATAAATTTGATTATATGTAAATGTCTTTCTTTTTTCTGTAGTAGTAAAATTTCTTTTTAAAGGTATCAAATATGAACTATGATGTAATTGTAAATTTTTGTAAGAAAAATTTCTAGAAAGACTGGTTTTTAACAACTTTCTCATTAACAGAGTATACAGTACAATTTCTTGTGAATTAGAGTCAAATCATGCACAGAATTAGATATTTATTAAAACTTGCGTGACAGTTTCTCATTTGCTACCAACAAGAAATTGTGAAAATAATAGGATGAAGGGTTAATACTACTATTATGGAAGAGGACATTTCGAGTGAAATGGGATAATTGGTGAGTGGGCGAGGGAATTAACCACATATTTGGCGGGTTTATAGATTATCAGTGGCCCACCAATCCACAATCCTCTGTGATGGACCTGGATTGGAATCCATTAAATTGGGCTAATCCACTTTTTACGCCAAGAGGTTTCTTCAATCAACTCAATCTGTTCCCTCCATCTGTTCTCTCTTTTTATCTTTACTTAATACAGCCAAAAAGCGTGTGTCCCTTGTGGTTCTACATAATTTAACTTTATCTTCGATTAAAAAAATATTAGCGTAAGGTTGGTATTGTCGGCAAAATCCCTGAAAAATGAACAAAAAGTAATCAAAATGTAAATAGAATTCGTAACGGAGGTCCTTCCTAAACCTAGCCAATTTAAACTGCAATCGAAAAATGGACATCATTGGTGCATTCAATTTATCTAAATGCAAATCGTGGGGCGAAATGGAATTCCTACTCTTGAATAAAATACAGAATACATCTCAAATTCTATTCCCTAATCCCCCTTATAACCCTGTTCAAAGCAGGAATTTTTGTTATTCTTTGTCTCCATTAATTTTATTTATGTAGAGGTACACTGCTAAGAGTCGGAGAACTCACAGATCACAGATTACTAACAAAATTAGTAAACATTGGAAGTATTTAAATTATTTTGATATAAAATTGCTTACAGGATTATTCCCATGCAATCCGAGTTCAGCTTATACAATTATATAAGCTTATATTCGGTATTTTATGATAAAATTATTGATTATATGTAATTAATAAAAATTTTTTAAATTAAAAAAATAGTTTCTTGGCTAAATACAGACGATAATAAAAACAACGAAACCATAAAACATAATACAGAAGCAATAATAAGAACATAAAAAAAAAACATTCACAAAACTTCTGTTTTCCTATTTTTTTAAAATTAATTTTATACTGAAAATGAGTAAAGAAAACATAACTCCCAGAAAATATATGGGTCTTATAAATGATGCTTGTATTGCAATACTAATAATGATGACATTCATTTTAACCACATTGAACATATATTTCTAAAGTTCCATTAGATCGTCTCGGGATGAACTGTTAAATACGTGAACATTTAACCCTAGAACGGTAGTGATATTATTTCCCGCTTAATGGTATTGACACGTAAATTTTACGTGTGCAACTGATAATTGGTGAAATTATTCAAAATTTGTTAATGTTTGGGACTATTTTTTTTATTTTATTAAAAGATACACTTTTCTTTAACTTATATCTAAGTTAATATCTAATAGTGTGCACGGCAATCCTTTCAGGCGCTTGGTTCGAAACACGTTCCGGAGGTTGTGTGCTCCATTCATATCCATTCTTACCAAGGACTACCCCACCTTCTACATTTATTGTAACTGATCTGTCAATATTGTGTGGTTGAGAGGTTTTAGGTTTTTTTGCCTCTGTATTTCTTCTCTTTCTACGATTGCCTTGATGTTTTCTAAAATTTGCTGACTCTCATCGCTATCTAGCCCACTCTGTGTTGCAATCATTTCCGAAGGCTCAACCCCCTCATCACTTGGAGAATAGTCCGGATCATCATCGGATTATCAATATCCGTCTATTTCATAATTGTCATTTTCCCCATCTGACTCATCGGAGAGTTCTTTCAACAAATTTCTTCGTCCGTTGAATATTTTTTCTCCATTTTTCAGAGACTATAAACAGATTATTAATATTATTATTATTATTTATATTCTCTCTATACATCTTTGTATTTTTTATATTAAAAAATAAAAGTTAAAAGCATTAAAAGAAAATAAATTAGAATATAAAAATAAATTGAGAATAATATTAACTAAGTTATAGCATAAAAACCGGTTATTAGTAGCGATACGTAAATTTTACGTACTAAAACGTTGCGGTTAATAGTATTGATACGTAAATATTACGTGTCGTTTTTATTTCAAAAAATAGTATTGGACGAGTGGGAAGGTTCACTTAGATGCATTTGGTGGAGGTGAAGGCCGAACTGTCTGGAGGGCTCATTGCTGAGGGGTGGGGGTGGTGGGGTCGTTAACGGCCCTTTGATATCAGTTCAAACCAGATCATACGTAATTTTTACGTTCACTACCATTCTAGGGTTAATAACAGTTAATAGTAAATATTTATAACCAACAGTTGGCAAATGGAATGCTTCGACAATTTGATGGTGTGTCCACCTCACCTTTTTTTAAAACGCATAGAAAAATAAATATTGGACCACTACCTAAATGCGACCTCTGCTTCTAATATTCGGGAAAATGTTGATAAAATTCGTATGATACTCGGGTCTATGTGATTTCTTTTTTCTTCATGAAACTAAGCTGTGAATTATTTCTTCCTTAGATATGTTGGTATAGAAAACCAGCGAGTATCCCCAAAAAATGTTAACTCCAGATTTAATAAATATTTACCATTGGTTGAGTGAAATTTTATTAAACTTAAAACATTTTTATTAATTTATTTCACTGAGGACCAGAACTTCTACTCTTATTTTTGAACTTGTTAATGAGTCAGATAATTTTTCATAATACTGCTGTTTCTTATAAGCTATTAAAACTTTATACTCCTTCATGAGACATAAGTTATTATCAAGACACTGATTATTAAATTCATTCCTATTTTTAAGTGGGATTTAACTTTTCTTCTCAGCTCTTCACATTGTAAGTCAAACTGAGTATTATGCTTTCCTAAACTTTTAATTATATTAACCTTTATTTCTGCATTTTCGGCTGCCAAGAATATATTATTTAATCGATCATCAACTAATTTATTTTTTGGATTAATGCCATGAAATGAAGAATATAATATTTCTTTAAATATGTTAGAATTATCTGGCATCCAACAGTAGGAAGCGTATGGAATATGAGGAAATATAAAACTGTCGTTTTTCTCATGCACATAAATGTTATGGTATAAATTAAGAGGGTAGTGTACATATATGTCTTGGATTATGTCCAAGCTTAGTACGGGGCACCAGAGTAGGTCAATGCTAGTAACATAAGTATGAATGGCCCTATCATTTAAAACAGTTTGGCCTCTTTCACACATAAAATGACTCAATACATAACCTGTTATATTGAGAACTGTTATATTGAGAATCCAATATGGCATTGTTAATACAAGCTATATAATTATAGCTCATGCTAAATGTAGTAATTAACTCTAAATGTTATCCAATGATCTGATATATCTAAAATTACAACATTCATACTCGCTATGTGGAGGGGGGGGAGGCTAGATGGACATCGCGCCTTTACCTTTTCAAAAAGCTTCTATTTTTAAACCAACAGTTGTAGGAAGGGTTGTTGGAGCCTATAATCAGATATCACAGCAGCAAATCATGCAAAAATCTTTAAACTCATTTATTTCGAGTAATAAGTTGTTACAACCTGTCACATTCGAAAAAGAGATCCCAAGAAGCGTCGAAATTCCGTTAAACGTCTTCTTCCAGTTATTTCTTCTTCGTTCTTGATTATATTTACGTTCAGACTTTGGTCGTCGATTTTCCTGTTCAAAATTTGGTTCACTGATATTAAATTCTTCTGAATCTGTTTCATAAAGAGGTAATTTCTATAGATTATTTAAATCAGCTTCTGACTTGTTTGCACAAGGCAAATATTTCACAAATTTACTTGGATCTTGTTTGAGTTATTCTCCAGCCACACAAATAACCTTCCTCCATTCAACCAGACATATTTCAGAATATAATCATTTGGCATTCTCACTTTTTCATAGTTTCGTAAATAAAATCTATGCACATCAGACATAGACTCATTGATATAAATACGCATGTTTTCCAGTTCTGTTGTATGTACTTGAAGATTCATTTTTTTCCGTCATAGATTGTTTTTTCTTCTGCCTTCTTCTTTAGTTTTATATTTTCATCTTGGCAGAAACATTAGGGAATCTAATACTAATAGAAATGTAACATATATGAAAATGCTGCATCTCGTCTTTTGAATCTTTTAAATCAATCAACATCATTTAGGTTCATATCTAGATTCAAAATTTTGAATATGAGGCAAATAATTTCTTCTATATTCTCACCCATATCGCGTGGAATGTTTGAAATATTTATATCTTTCCTAAGAGTTAATTGTAGCATTCTCATTAAAGAATTTTCCGATGAAGTCATCCTTTCTTTCAAATGTTTGCCTTCTGATTTCAAGTAACTTAAATCAGTAATCACTTTAAGTATTAGACCAGAGTGAGACGAGATATCTCGTATATTTTTCATTATTTTTTCTTGGTCTGATTTTCTTTGGCCCCTTTCTTATTTGATTATAACTCTGGAGCAATGTTTCTTCTAGTTTAGAACATATCAAGGACAAGGGCATTTTTTCGTTTCATACTTAAAACTGACGTAAAGTAGTATTGAGGGGCAGAACTTACTATAGCTTGCTACACATGAAATGATACTGCCTAGAGATAGACTAGATGTAGGGAGGGGGTAAGCACCGTTATGCACGATAAGTTTTCGCAATGATACACCTATATGCCAGACTCATAATTCTTAGCCTGCTCCGATCTCTTGAATCCAAGCTAAGATTTTTCCCAATATTTCAAAGAAACACAGTTCATTCCTTTATTTCTTACCTTGCAAAAAAAAAAGAAATCACTCACTTCACTTTACACCACTTAATACTTAATATTTCGCTGAGTGTATTGTATGTTCACACAAGGCCACTCTACACGACAATTGCATAAGTACATACCAACTATATACCAGAGACAAAAAATAACACTTAGCAATCCTAAACAAATACAATTTATATAAGGACATGGGCCTACGAAAAGTTACTTGTACAAATTTAAACTGACACACTCAAATACATGCAAATGTGACAATGAGACTGAACAGACATATGACCACGTCTAATATGACTGTACATTACTTGACGGTCCAAGAACAAAAGTCATCAAGTATATTATTTTACAAAATGGAACTTGGACGACGCACAAACCGAAACTTTTACTCAAATACAACAATGGATTCAATGCATTTATTCAAGAATTGGACACCATTTTGTAGATGTACACCAACTGTTATACACATATGTAATGTTTACATATGTTTTATTTTATTTCTTTTTTTTTATTTATTTATTTTTTTTATAATGTTTATAATTATTATATAAGAAATATTATAATGTAATTACTGGAATGTGTGTAGTATCCACTGGATGGAGCACACAACATTAAATAAATTCCCACGTTAGAGGGATACTCTGCCTGGAAAACAGGAAGGCTACTCTAAGCTGAGTTCCAAGTACTTACTTAAATTTCATGAAATGTCAACAAAAATGATATGGAATAATTTTCACAACCATATTAAATGCTTCGTTTAAGATTCATATTCAGGATTTTACATTTGTATACCTTACAAAAACTCCATCCTTCTTTTACAGCTTCAATCATAAGCTTCACATTACCGCTACTGCTGTTCTGAATAGGTTCTGTGACGTTGATAATAGACTTTGTTTGTGAAGAACATTTGTCATGAACTTGTTACGACCGTATGGCGTTTACAGTTTTCGTTTTTGTTACTCATTGATAAGAACAGGGTTGTATTTAGAATTGAGCTGGATGTTTTGAGTACCGACAAAATGAGCGGGTCAAATTAAATAGAGCGTGTTTTTAATAGAAACCCGTTTAAATGTAAATGAGATGTTCTCGTCCCCTTTATACCGCCAATACTTTCTGCCAATTTCTGCTCTGTACTCACGCTAGAACAAATTTTCCTCTTCGAGTTGCAGCAAAATAACTAAAGAAAATCAACTAAAATGTCCGCCACGCAGGGGCTGCGTAAACTAAGCACATTTCCCACGCGAAGGATTGCAAAAGATAATTATACATTCCGGTTACACCACTATATATTAAGTGAATAGATACAAACAATAATGAGAAATCTTCAGTCAACCTGAATTCTAGACCGGAATAACAAACAATTACTGAAATATATCTGAATATAACTCATTAATTTTATTGAAAACAATTTACTACAGCTAGTGCTGTAATTTGTAATGAATCAGAATCAGTTGTATCTCACTCACTCAAATTTTGGTAACACCAAGAACAAAAGAAGTGGGGGTGGGCAACAGAACGTATTTGCATATATCTCACAAAGTAAAAGTTCAATGAAAACAATATTCCTCATTTACCCTCGTAATTAAGAGGTTCATGATATAACAGGTCATTATTTATATAACATGAGTAGTAGTGGGGGTTTACTAAAATTGGAAAACTATAAAATCCAAATAACTCCGTTAATATTCATGATACAGAAAATATGTATAAAACAATATTTATAAGATCATTTAATTTACAATAAGATTGGTTGTATACAATTTTTCGACCCGTCGTACAGTAACGGAGGTATTTTGAATTTCCGAAAATCCCCCTCTAAACCCCCTCTTACTGGTCCAATATCAGCCATTTACGAACTTGATTTTTTTTTTTTTACATAAAACGTTTAAATATCGAGTTTGCTATCGATCGAACAAAAATTGCGACCACTAGAGCGTTAACAGACAAGTATATATAAGGAAAATCAGCTATTGAAGTCGTACTAATGACGCGATTTTCGAAAACTTTCTTCCAAATGTCCATCGATCCTACCAAGGAGTTGACGGAAAAAGGTCCATATATATATATATATATATATATATATATATATATATATATATATATATATATATATATATATATATAGGAGGGGAGAAATAGTGTAGCGAATTTCGAAAATTCAAAATATCTCCGTTATTGTATCGAAAAATTATGTACGACCAATATTATTGAAAGGTTAATGACTTCACACCGAAAATATTTGCACTTACTCACATAGTAACGATGAAACAAAAATGTTAACCACAAGAGCGTTACACGCTCACACGAATTTCAGTTTCGTCATCTTCAGGTTGGGATTTTTAAAGTAATTTCTCGAAAATCGCGTAATGAGTACAACCTCAATTGACTGATAATCTGCTATTAAAGGGGTTCATAATTTTCGTTCCTCTCATTTCATCATTTAATGTGGAAAAGAGACTCCAAAAATGAGCGTACGCTGTAATTTATTTCTGTTGCAAGAAATAAAATAAATAAAGTAAAAGTGGGAGAGAGCGACAGGTGCTTGCTGTTGGGCAAATAGTATTGGCCCAAGTTGAGAGTGCTTGACATCTCACCCTGCCATTCCCCTGGAGTGTCCGTAATCTCCCAACAACCCTTCTTTCCTCAGCTCAACGCATGTATTTCTTCTATTTCTGCTGGTTCTACTTTCTTACTGGACTTTATTTCTAATTACGTTATTGTTAATAGTATTTATTAGTAAGATAAAAAAAATTATTGTTTTTTAATAAATGAACCATTAAAGCATAAACACTCGCTGACAGAATGCCGGAACATTTAATACTTCGAGATGACTTCATATAACACGTGTATGTGAACTAAACAGGAGCCCACATTCTGACAGCATACTTCACTAACTTAATAAATTGAATTTTGTGGGTGGGATAAAAAATTTAAATTTCCCCTTCCTGATTTTGATTTAGTGAGAAAGTGAATTAATATTGAACATTTTTTTTTTTTTTAAATTATTTATTAACGTCCACTTTTTGCAACTAAGGCTAATGGGAACAGGTTATCTACAGTTTACCACCCTTTTCTAGTCAGGGTGGGACTAAGGATTTAATTTAATGAATTCCGTAACTTTTTTAAAAACAATATTACATATAACATACTCCTGAGAGTAAATCACAACTTTAGTAGAGCTACTAATCCCGATGAATAATTAAACAGTAAATAAGG
>CM032231.1:44957500-45137500 GCA_019009955.1 Riptortus pedestris
CAGTGAAAAACGGGTTAATTAAATTAATTTACCGGATCCGATTGAAGTAACCAAACTTCTCGGAAGATTGTTTATTTAAAGAACAACTTCATAACTAATATTTTACTTATTAAACTTCTCTTTTTAATTACTCCCATCCTAAAGAAACTAAATAATAAATATTTCCATGAAATTGGGAGGAAAGGTAGATTGAATTCATTTTTCTGACAGTTTTTCCTATACAAAAATTAAAAGGAAATAAAAGACCACATTGCTCTTTTAATTAAATACAAACAAATGTACATATTGGAATAAAAGTATAATATGAGACATGAATTTTATGAAAATTTAAATTGAATCTCTGTCTAACAATTAATTCTTACCCATATCAACAACTAAATAGCTTCAAAACTAGAGAGGTCAAATCTAACCCATATATTTCACAGCAAATTTCATTTTTCTTCGAGGTTACCGATCTTCCAGAATAGGGTTCCATCGAAACCTTATCTGTGTTTGACGTCTGAGTGATTTATTGAAAAAAGAAGTTAATACTTCAAAAAATGCAGAGAATGTGTCTATCTCCCATTAAATCTGAGTGGGAGGCCTTTTCTCTCCATCGTATGTTAAGCCAAGGATTTTCATTTTGACAAAAATTATTACTTCCCGGTTATATGAAATTCCAAAGTGTTCAATGCATTAGGAGATTACTGGTAACAGTTGATATTAGATTTATTAATAGCATTTTCTTTTATCCAACCCTTGTAAGAGGATAGTCCGAAATTCACATACTCTTATTAGACTAGTAATTTTAGCCCTTAAGGGAAATCAACTATTGAGGTCGTACTCATGAGTGATTTTCGAAATTTTTCTTCAAATGTCCATCAATCCTATCCAGGAGATGACGAAAATAATTGTTAAATCGTTACCAAACTCGACATTTATTCGTTTTATGTAAAAAGAAACATCAAGTTCGTTAACAGCTGAAATCGGACCAGGAGGAGGGGGGGTTTAGAGGAGGAGAATTTTGAAAATATGTGCATTTTTCAGTTTCCAGCCTTCAGTAAACCCCCACTTCTACTGGTGTTACATAAACAATACTCTGCTACATAATAAATCACATTATTCGAAGTTTAAATACCAAAAATTATATTCAAGAAACCTTTATTATACTAGATACATGCAAATATGTCCTGGTGAGCCCCCGCCCTCGTCTTAAGGTCTTGGACTACTAAAATTGTGTTGATTGAGATAACAATTATTCTGACTCATTATTAATTACAGTACTAGATATAGCAAATAGTTTTCAATAAAATTAATATGTTATATTCTGATATATTTCAGCAATTGTTTTAGCAGTTTTCCCTTGAGGGAAATCAGCTATTGAGGTCGTACTCATGACGCGATTTTCGAAAAAGTTCCTCAAATGTCCATCGATTCTACCCAGGAGATGACGAAAATGAGGTCCATTCAAAACTATATATATATATATTTTTCTGTTAACACTCTAGCGGTCGCAATTTTTTTTTAATCGTCACCAAACTCGGTATTTAATCGTTTCATGTACAAAGGAAGATCAAGTTCATTAACGGCTGAAATCGGACCAGTGGGAGGGGGGGTTTAGAGGGGGGATTTTCAAAAATTCGAAATATCTCCGTTATTATGCATCGGATCGAAAAATTGTATAAAACCAATCTTATTGCAAATTAAATTTACTATAAATATTGTTATATATTTATTCTCTATCTTGAATATTAACCGAGATATTTGCATTTTTATGAAGTCTGTGGTCCGGTATAGTTCGAATTATATCGGTCATTTTCGTCAGTACTTGGCTCAGGTGGAATCTTCTTCTAACCTTACTTTACCTTCATTACTTTGTGTGATTTATGCAAATACGGTCTGTTCATCCGCCACCCCCCCTTTCTTTAGTTCTCGTACTACTAAAATTTGAGTTATTAAATTATAAATTATTTTTACAATTCGGAAGCCGTTTCAGTTGGGAATTTATTAAAATTAACTGAAAGTTTTCTTATTACCTTTTGTATTTATTCATGGTGGGCTTGTGTTACCAGTATGCAGATTTCTCTATTGTAAAACTTCACATGGGAAATCTGCTTAGTTTACGCAGCCCCTGCGTGACGGACTTTATTTCTTTCTGGTGTGAGGCGGGCAGACCTGTTTGTTTTCATTTATAACGCTTCCTGTCGGCAGGTTATTGAAATTAGCTGAAACATTTCTTATTTCCGTTTGTATTTATTCACGTAATATCACGGTGGTTTTGTGTTACCAGTATTTAGATTTATGTATTACTAAACTTCACGAGGGAAATCTGCTTAGTTTATGCAGCCCCTGCGTGACGGACTTTTTGAATTTATTTCATGCCAAAGTTTCAAGATTATGATCTTTTACAGCTTTCGGTAAACCTCTTCTAGACATTTGCAAGAAGTACATGACTACGACTTTCTTAATTTCTACTACCAACAGCATAATTCCTTTTATAATAAACCGATGTATGAACATTGGATATTTACTAATTGAAAGAGAGTGTACCTGTTGTAGATCATATGTATAGTAGTTCAGATGATTGGGAGATCAGATGTGATGTAGGTTGAGAGATGTATGAGAAAACATGATGTTAATATAAGGTATGTTGTTAAAAGTAGAAAGTGTCTATTCTATTACAAATAAGTTATTTGTAAGCATAGCAGTACCTGTGGCAAAGAGTATTAGCTGTACAAATCTATTGTGCCAGGACAAATGGCTACCTGGGCAAATCTGTCATTTTTTATAGGAGTATCTCTATTATTTAGTTTGTTTGTTTGTTTGGGTTTTGGGCATAAAACATCATGGTCATCAATGCCCAGCGCTTGCAAAACCGTATTAAAGTTCCCCGACCATGGGAAATCGCCGACTAATGCACACCAATTTTCTGTATTATTATATTTTTATAATTATATTATTTTTTTTTTTTTTTTTTTTTTTTTTTTTTTTTTTTTTATGCCATTTTCGCAATTTCCCCCTTTTTTTCATTTTTGTCCTTTCCCATTTTTTTTTTTTTTTTTTTTGTTTTTTTTTTTTTTTTTTTTTTTTTTTTTTTGTAAGGTGGCATGTGCCCTGAAACGTACGTACCAGTATCACAGGTATATTGTACCACAATTCAATTCAATAAAATTAGCACTAACTATCTACATAAAAACTAAATATCAAAAACTATTAAAATTAGAAACTATTAAAACTAATTAAAACAAATAAACATTAAAATTAAAGCTATTAAGTGAGCATTTACATGAAAGCTACTACATTAGCATAAAACTATTTGGTAACTAACAAAGTGTCTTAAAAATAAGTGGTAACTTACAAAGTGTCTTAAAAATAAGTGGTAACTTACAAAGTGTCTTAAAAATAAGTGGTAACTTACAAAGGATACCGGGTTGTTTCGATATTTGGCAGAGTTATATGTGGCTGGAGAGGCCTGTTAGATGTAGGAACCTAATCATCCTGTTGATGACCGCTCTATCGTCGGCCAGTGCCTCGCATAAACTTCTTGGAATACCGAGGTGAGCAAGGATCCCTCTGTATTTTTTGCACTCCTCAATGATGTGCCTGACTGAGAGGCTTTTCCGACAAACAACACACCAGGGCGCGTTTCTCCCTTTAATTAGATGGAGATGCGTTAATCTTGTGTGGCCATGCCTGAGCCTGCATATTAGCACCTCCTCCCCACGATGGCGTCTCGATGAAGACTTCCATGCCGCAAGGTCCTTCTTCACCATCTTCAACTTGCTGCATTCGGACTCCTCCCACAAGTCCTTCCAGCTCCTATTTATGCCTTCTATAAGAGGCGTAGCAATTTCATTTGGAGTGAGAGGGATTGGTGTTACAGACGCCAAGGCATGGCCAAGATTAGCTTCTCTGTCAGCCCTCTCATTGCCGGGAATCCCTCGGTGCCCCGGGACCCAAATCAACAACACCGACTTGCCCAGCTCGTGCAGCATCGTAGTGTAATGTAGTACTTTTACCACTCCTGGATCGTTGCTAAAAATGTTCCTGGTACTTGACACTGCGCTCCTTGAGTCAGTGCATATGACAATGTTTTTAGCTCCAGACGACATCGAGCGGTACAAAGCGGCAGAAATAGCAAAAAGCTCGGCGGAGAAAATCCCAGATAATGGGTTTAGCTTGAAGGCGCGTGATGCGCTGTCGACAACGAAGGCGCAGGCTGTTGACCCTTCAATCTTCGAACCGTCGGTGTATATAACTTCCTTCTGTTCGATTCTATCTAGGATGTCTTGGAGTCTCATGGTCAGCTCAGATCCAACCATGTTGTCCCTCTTCTTGGTTAAGTCAAGGCACTGAGGTCTTTTTAAGGTCCAGGGAGGAATTGACTCTTGGACTGCGATAGCTCGCGTTCCCTTAACCTCATTCACAAGCTTCTTCATGCGGAGGGCAAGCGGTGCTGGAGACGATGCAGCCTGATAGAGATTCTCATGCTTTGGCTGGAATAGGTATGTGAAGCATGGGTGGTTTGGGTTTGTGAAAACTTTGGTGACATACTTTGCAGCTAGCCGGTGTCTTCGAAACAGGAGTGGGCACACTCCAGCCTCAGCACACAAACTGAATACCGGGGTGGTCCGGAAGGCTCCAGTTGCTATCCTTATGCCTGCAAAGTGGACGGCGTCGAGAAGAGCGAGGGCAGGCGTTCTTGCCGAACCGTAAACTAGACTGCCGTAATCTAATTTAGAGCAAATGAGAGCATTGTAAATTTTAAGGAGTGTTGACCGGTCAGCTCCCCAAGATGTCCCACAAAGAACTTTCAGGATCCACATCCTCCGATAGCACGTGTTTTTGAGTGCGACGATATGTGGCACCCAGCTAAGACGCTTGTCAAGTGTGACACCTAGAAATCGGGCTTGTTCGGTGTTTTGGATCAGTTGGCCGTCCATATATAGATTCGGACAAGCGAAATCACCTCTACGTCTGCTGAACATTATGGACTTGGTCTTTTCTGGTGAGATTCGGAAACCAGTTGCTGCGCACCAGGCTAGCAACCTGTTAATGCAAGCCTGCAGATTCTTCCGAATAAAATCCACACTTTCAGAGCGGCAGAGGATTAGCAGGTCATCTGCGTATAGAAAAAATTTTACATTATTATTGAAGCATTTGGTTATTGAACAGATGGAAATCAGAAATAATGTGCTGCTAAGTGAGCTTCCTTGAGGAATTCCGTACTCGGTACCTCTCGGATTGGATTTAAGGCCGTTCACTAATATCTGAAACGTCCTCCTGTCCAAGAATTGGGCCACATATTTTGGTAAATTCCCTTTGAATCCCCAGCACTTTAGGTTTTTAAGGATGTTGAATCTCCATACTGAGTCGAAAGCCTTGTGAATGTCGAATAAGACTGCCACAGCAAACTGTTTTCTGATGAAAGCATGGCTTATCTCGCTCTCCAGGATGATAAGATTGTCCATCGTTGACCGACCTCGGCGAAAAGCTGACTGTTCCGAGGGAAGAAGACCGCGCCTCTCAAGGGTCCATAGTAGGCGCCGATTCACCATTCTTTCCAGAACTTTGCTTAGACAGCTGATCAGGGAGATCGGGCGATAACTGGCCGCAAGTTTCTTGTCCTTGTTGGATTTGGGGATAGGTATTATTAAGGATAGCTTCCAATCTTGGGGCAGGCTCCCCTGGGACCATACCTGGTTGTAAAGCTTGAGGAGGCGACTCATCCCCTCTCGAGGAAGATGTTTAATCATCTCGTAGTGAATGCCATCTGGGCCTGGCGAATTACCCTTTAATAGGCGTAGTGAGCATTCAAGTTCCCACCGCGAGAAGGGGAGGTTGTACTCTGGGATATCCAAGTCGGAGTCAAAAGAAAGAGGCGTGGCCTCCTCTTCCCTTTTGGTTTGAAGGAATTGGCCACTGAAGAAACTATCATTGACGATGAAGGTCTTCGCAAATTCTTCCCCAACCTTCTGAGGATCGGATGTTAGTTCCCCATTAATAGACAAATATATCGGCTGCTTCTGATTTCCACCTTTTAGAGACCTGATTTTCCTCCACACTTCAGCCGATGTGGTGGTCTTTTTGAGTTCAGATACGAAGGTTTGCCAGTGTTCAGCTTTACTCTCGGCAAAAATCCTTCGTGCTTGAGCTCGTGCTTTCTTAAATTCAATGAGGTTGCTTGTTGTCATATTCCTCCTGAATTTTCTGAAGGCTCTTCTTCTGCGGCGTATCGCTTCCTTGCATGATTCGTTAAACCAGGGGAGAGCTTTCCTTTTAATCTTGTTGCATGAGTAAGGAATTGACTTTACAGCAGCGTCAATTATTGTCTTTGTGAGGTTCCGGCAGTTCTGGTCTACGTCGGATGGGTGCCATTCGTCAGGCGTGGCTAATCTCCTGTAGTTGCTCCAGTCGGCCTTCTGAAGTTGCCACCTACGCATGGCAGCTGGCCTTCGATCATGGGAAGTTTCGAGATATACAAAGATGGGAAAATGATCACTATTGTAGAGGTCGTCAGAGACGTACCACGAGGTCTTCGGGAGGAGGGAAGCGGAGCAGGCAGTTATGTCGATGTTGGAGAAGGAACCATGTGCTACACTGAAATGTGTTGGCTCGCCTGTATTAAGAACGCATAATTCTTCATCGTGGAGAAGTTCAGTCAGCATGTTGCCCCGATGATCGTTTTTGTGAGCACCCCAGGCTTCTGAGAGAGCATTCACGTCTCCCATGACGATTCTAGGTGAGGGGATTTGCCTCAAAAGCTCACGGACGTTCTCCCTGTCAATAGCCTCTCCTGGTCTCAGGTAAACATTGCAGATGTGGACAGGATACGGGATCAGGATCTTGACTGCAACCGCCCAGAGACTAGTTCTTAAAACCAGGGCTTCGGCCGGAACTGTGGTCTGGACCGCGATGCATACTCCTCCGCAGGCTCTGCCCTTCGAAGTGTCATCCAGTCGGAAGAATTCGAAGTCATCGAGCTCAGGATCTTTTTCCGGTTTGAAGTGGGTTTCCTGCAGGCATAGGCAAATTGGGTGGTATCGCTCAATTAGGGTGAGGATGTCATCTAGATGAGCTTCAGCCCCATTACAATTCCACTGAATAATGCATTTATTGACAGTCAGATCACAACTATGGGCCATTAGTGTATAGGGAATATATAAATTGAAAGAAGCTTATAATTTGAGTCAAGAGTACAAATTATGGAACTAAAACTAATATACGAAATAATAATAACGTGAATAACAGGTGCACATAGTAGAATAATAAACACAAATGAGATCAAAGAAGTAAATTCTAAAATAACAATTACAAATAGATTTTAGAATATTACATAGTCTGGAACTCAGAAAGTTCGCAGTATATAAAATAAAATTCGAGCCTACATCGTAAACTGAGGCTACAGACAATGAAGTAGTGCGTAAAAATAAAAATAACAATAAAACTAATAGGCGGGTTAAAATAGTGGGAGAAGAAAGTATACATGACTTCTCCAATAAGTAAGGCCTGTGATACCAAGATGACTTAAGTAGCTTGGGTATAATGCAGCTACCGCTTAGGTGGCAGAAGATATTGCTATACCTAGAGTCTCTCGAGTAGGTGCAGGAAGAAAGCTGGTGTGCCTGCGATTCCCCACTCGGGGGTTGACTAGATGAACCATTGGTTCCCAGCATTGTATTATATGTTACTAGTGGTAACATAGACAGGTACGAAAACTGCTGGACCCAAAAGAAAGATACAAAGCGCTGGTGATTGATGCCCCTGAGTGTAGTTGAGAGGCCACAATTGATCATCAGACATAGAAATACCATAATAAAGAAGTAAGGAATTAGTTTATATGGTGTACTGAGATGGGCCGCCGTGTTACCCGTTAAATCATTATTGGTTGTCATAGGATGTATAATTTTGCTGAAGTTATTCCCCACTGAATTAGTACCATAATACGAAAATTTTATTACTTTTTTTCCTTAGAGGTGGCTCTGGTCTTCATTCCACCTGAAGGCTGCTCAATTATTGTTTTATTCATTATATTTTTTGGGGCGGTAGCATCGCTAGGGGGTAGGTGAGATGGAGTAAGGGAAACGCCGGGTAGGGAGGAGGAGAGGGGCAGTGGGGGGGTTACGGGTTTATCATAGGAGAGGCGGCGAGGGATAGAAGAGAATCTCTGACTGGCAGCTCGCTGGGGTAAGGATTTAGATGAGGGAGTTAAAGGGACGGAGGGATTAGCGGAAGGTTGCATAGGATTAGATGCAGTGTTAGAGATACTCTCAGCTGCGGGCACAGGCAGCGCGGTGGAGGTGGGAGCAGGCTGGCTGTTATCAGGAGTAATCAGCTCGCTGCTTGGATGTTGGGGTTGGGTGGAAGGAGGGGGGATAGATAGAGGCAGGTCACCGGGGAGAGGGGCATCCTCGGTTACTCTCGGCTCGCTACGAGCATCCTCGACCCTGCTAGGAGGTAGGGATGGCTCGGGCAAGGTCGGGAGGCCTCGGGCACCGTCGTCTCCCATAGAGCCCAGCGCCTTCCCCTCCTCTCCCTCATTGTTTATAAGATGGGTTAAATCTGTCTGAGTACAAACAGTATTATAACTCTTATCTCTTGCCACTTCGGAGTAGGAACTCTTTGTTGCTCGAGGAAAGGAATTAAGATAAATTGTTCTCGCCTGGTGATACGGAATTTTACTCTTAGCTATTAATTTTGCTATTTCGTATTCTTCCTGGTATTTTGGGCATTGCCGATACCAAGACGGGTGAGGTCCCTTACACACGTTGCATTTAGCTGGTTTCGAGCATTGGCCCTCGTGCCTCGCTTCGCTACAGCTCCTGCACACTGCTTGCTTGTTACAACGTTTCGCAATATGCCCAAAGAAAAAACATTTGTTGCAGCGTAGTGGAGGCGTGACATAGAGTTCGACCGGTAGGATTCTATAGGCTACTCTAATTTCCTTGGGGGGCAAGGGGCTCCTAAAAGTCAGAATATATTTGTTAG
The DNA here is from genome assembly GCA_019009955.1 of Riptortus pedestris. Classification (NCBI taxonomy): domain Eukaryota; kingdom Metazoa; phylum Arthropoda; class Insecta; order Hemiptera; family Alydidae; genus Riptortus; species Riptortus pedestris. Next base: position 44,966,468 of record CM032231.1, read on the forward strand.
TGAGGTGTACGTTACCGTTCCGGTAATATGAAATTCTCTCAACGTGGGTTACTCCCTGCCCTTCTAGTTCTTTTTGAATGTTCTCGACAGTTTCATACTCCAGATCGAACCATGTTATTGTCCCCTTCGAAGAATTTAAACTTTTATGGGGGGTAACGTCTATATCGACGCCGAAAAGAGATTTGCATTCTAATAGTTTATTTGATTGTAAAGGTTCTTTAGTTTCAATCAAAATGGTACCATCTCTCAGCTTCTTCAGGCTCCTGCACTCCCCTACTACCTTCTTTAAATCTCTGTATAATAAGAAGGGTGATAACCTTTTAAGGTCGCCTTCTCCCCTCCTGGAAACAACCAGGTACTTGGGGACGAAAGAAACGGGGCTTAGGTAAGCAGTAGTGCCCCCAGAAAAAAAGAAAGAAGGATCAGGGCTTTTCCTGCTAATGCGCTTCGTGTGCAGAAGCTCTGGGTAGCCGGGAACATCGGGAGGTTCCGTTTGAAAGTCCAACTTCCTTTTCTTGTTGGCCATTTTTTTTTTTTTTTTTTTTTTTTTTTTTTTTTTTTTTTTTTTTTTTTTTTTTTTTTATAAAATTAAAGTATATTGACGGTTAGATTTAAGGAAGTGATGGGACGGTTAGTTTTGTTAGTTATACAAAGACATGCAGTTTACTCACGAGGAAGGAATGACAAGCGGGAGCTCAACAGCACCTCTCCGGCTGGGAACCAGACCGAGACTGATTATTTAGAAACAAGCTATTGCTCGCTCTCAGCCCTCTGCAGGAATTTCTAATATCTCCATTATCCTCTTGTTTATACTTGGATAAATGAGTTATTTTTTTTCTTTCAACCAAATAAAACTATATTTTATGGAACATATCAAATATTGATTTCAATACATATAGTCCTTAATAGTTCATACATTTTGTGCTCCTTTTTCGCCTCTTCATAACCATAGCGCCAAAGATCATTAAATCACCCTGATTGTGCTACTTATTTGGTGTCAATATACTCTTTTCATTGTAGGTCTTCGTTGAACTAGAGGCAATGCATATGGACATCAGAAAGTTTCTAAAACAGCTGATTTCCTTTCCTAATGAACTATGACTTTATCTAAACATAGTAAATTAATTCCTTTTTTATTAAGAAAAAATATGTATTTCAAACAGACTCGAGAATATTTAAAGGTTCAAATGCTTCATACCTGTTTATCCTTTATTGATGACCTTGTTTCTACATTTTAAATACGAATATTGTTTTTGGATAAAGGCATGGCTAGTTTAAGAAAATTAATATTATATTCATTTTAAATTTTAATTAATTAAATATTTTTGACATTTCTTCAAGTTGGCTATCTAACTATTAAAACAACATTGAAAATTAATCTTTCAGTATTTTAACTAGTTCTTTTTTCCGTGGGTGCGGAATTCATGGAAACTATGCGGTGCTTAGGAATATCCTGTTTGTGTAACTTTGGGAAGCAATAAAGGAGCGGAGCTAATGGGTTCATCTGGATCTCATGACCTCTTTCCAGTTCACTAAAGAGATTAGGTGCATTTTAGCAGATTTCCTTTAAGGGAAAAAGCTTTTGAGGTCATAGTAATGACACGATTTTCGAAATTTTTCTTCAACGTCCATCGATGCTACCTAGGAGATTACGAAAAACGAGGTCTGTTTAAAACTGTATATGTACATATATATATATATATATATATATATATATATATAGTGTTGCGAAAATTAAATAGATGAATAATCCTTCAGAGAGAGAGAGAGTCGCGTATTTGGAAAGTGTGACGTAGATCAAAGCAGCCGACAGGAAAGTTCTAGCCTCTATAGACTCTTCTAGCCCACCCTCGAATGAACGAGACAATTCCCCTTTGATGTATGCCGACAACCTATAAAGAGCGGCCAGCTGCGAGCCAGTCAGTTTTATTCTCACCTGTCTTGATGTTCACATCAGTGCTACAGTGCGACTTAGTACAGTGCGGTAAAGTGTTTTTATAAGAAGAACAGTGTTGTGCCGTGACTGTAAGTAACAGTTTAGTGCCGTGTAGAAGACAGTGCAGTGCCGCGAAGTAAAGGACAGTGCAGTGCCGCGAAGTAGAAGACAGTGCAGTGCCGCGAAGCAAAGGACAGTGCAGTGCCGTCTTTCTGTGAATTTCAGTGAATTATTGGACTGTGACTCATTGAAGAACAGTAACGCTATCAGTGTATACTGTGAGTAGTAATTAAGAATAATCACCAAGTTTATTGTGCATTGTGAAATAAATTTTGCAGTGATAAAAACTGTGAAACTTGCGAGTATTTAATTTTGCAATCCAAAAGAACTCTTATTAAAAACGTTTATTACTGGTTTTGGTAATAAAAACGTAACAATATATATATATATATATATATATATATATATATATATATATTGTTACGATTTTATTACCAAAACCAGTAATAAACGTTTATATATATATATATATATATATATATATATATATATATATATATATATATATATATATATATATTTGTCTGTTATCGCTCTAGCCGTCACAATTATTGTTAAATCGTTACCAATCTCGATATTTATTCGTTTTATGTAAAAAGAAAGATCAAGTTCGTTAACGGCTGAAATCGGACCAGGGGGAGGGGGGTTTATAGGAGAGAATTTTGAAAATTCGAAATATCTCCGTTACTATACGTCGGATCGACATAATGTATAGAACTATTCTTATAGAAAATTAAATTTACTATAAATATTGTTATAAACATATATTCCCTAACTTAAATATTAAACGAGTTATTTGCATGTTTCAGTTTTCAGCCTTCAGCAAACTCCCACTTCTACTCATGATACATAAACAATACTCTATTATATAATAAACCACAATATTCGAAGCTTAAATATCAAATATAGTATTCAAGAGACCTTTATTATACGAGATACGCGTAAATACGGGTATGTCCTCGTGTCACCCCCCCCCCGTCTTATGATCTTGAATCACTAAAATTTGATTGATTGAGATAACAATAATTCTGACTCATTTTTAATTTCAGTACTGGCTATAGTAAATAGTTCTCAATAAAATTAATATTTTATATTCTGATATATTTCAGTAATTGTTTTTCTTTCCGGTGTGAGGCTGGCAGATCTGTTCCTTCCACTTCCTGTCGGCAGGTTATTAAAATTGACTGAAATTTCTTTTTTCCGTTTGTATTTATTCACGGTGGAGTAGTATTAGCAGTATGTAGATTTATCGATTACTAAATTTCATGAGGGAAATCTGCTTAGTTTACATAGCCCCTGTGTGACGGACTTATTTGTAGTTTTCCTAACAGATTCATTATATTTGTCCGTAGAGTCAGATTTTAATTGAACACATCCTAAAACCTTATCATCACATGTTTTCCGTCACCACACATGAAACACCATAATCAGATATGGTAACTATAACTGACGATGATGTACTGCGCGATGAAAGTTGAAGCGTGGATATTTTTCCTCTACCTGCATTAAAATTATCTTCCACAGCCCAAAATACCAACGTAGAATAATAATACCATTATTAAGGGTTAAGAGTTGTTATCTCTTCCGAGCACTGGTTGCAGTTTCAACTTCGTTCAATTTAAGTTGAACTGTTAAGTTAGAATTTCATGTGAGCAGTCAACGGGCAGACACATCCAGTATCTGATGCATTTGTTAGCTTTATATTTTCTTAAGATTATAAATGTTCTATCTCTTCTTCTAAGAGGATAATATATAATAAGCTACCGATAATAAGCTATAATATTATATATAATATATAATAAGCTATCGATGGTATTGCTATAAATGTATAGGAAATAAGAAAGAGGAAAGTGCATTATTATTATCTGTATGGAGGGGAGAGGGTACAAATGTGAGTTTTGAATCTATTGTGCGTTTGGACAAATGAGTTATCACTCTGAGGGCGTATCTGTGACATGATCTCCGAGTTGTGGAGAGGATGCTCCCTCTCTCTTATCGCCACCTGAAATATTGCTCGTTCAACCCTCTTTAGGAATCCCAAATATTATATGGGGTGCAGTTCTTCACAACATTTATTTAGCACTTACGAGGGGAGTTTACGGCCTCCTCGGTGTCCTAAAGTGCTGAGAAGAAAAAACTTTATAAGAGGTTTCGGTGGCTCAGTTAGTAGAGTTGATCTCGTAACCGCAAAATCTCGAGATTGAATCTCGCCGGGAGTTACTATTTATTTTTATTTTTTTGTTTCTAGGTCGTTTATTAAATAATAAAAAACAAATAAAAAGCAATTATTGGCATTTTATTTGTAGCATATTCCAAATATTTAAAGAAAATTCTAACTCTTACTGTCAAAAATATAATAGGTATAAGGAAATATTTAATGTTATGCAAGAAATGTATTACTTTTAATTGAATGCATAAGCATATAACTATTATCAATAATAACGTTGATCTTTTGATAATATTTTAAACGGTTTTATTTATCCCGAGATCTTGCAGTTACACAAAAAAAAAAAAAAAAAAAAAAAAAAAAAAAAAAAAAAAAAAAAAAAAAAAAAAAAAAAAAAAACGCTACCAGCTGAAAGACTTTGGAGCATATATTTAACATTAATTTTTTTTAGCCGAACGCGTGAGAAGTGAGTCTTCTCGCTCTTAAAGAATTTTTTTTTCGTTAGGTACTACATATCAAAACATTTTTGTTTAAATAGATAGGGGGAAGACCGAGCTCTTCCCTTTGTTAGTGCATTCAATGAAGACAGGACAGATTCACACAAAATCTTCCGGAATGCATAATTAATTTTAATAGCAATTAGTCGACTATGCTTTTTCAATTCTTTACAGAATTTCTTTCTTGAGGAAGTCAAGTTGGACTCTTGACGCGGGTTTTCTAATAATTACTCAATCCTATAATAGTGAAAATAGAACCGGAAGGGGTAAAATGTAGATTTTTAAAAATCCCCATTATTAAGAGCTTTAGCAGAGTTCCCTTAAGTGAAATCAGCTATTGAGGTCGTACACATGGCGCGATTTTCGAAATTTTTCTTCAAATGTCCATCGATCCTACCCAGGAGATGACGAAAATGAGGTCCGTTCAAAACTATATGCATATGAACGGGCCTCATTTTCGTCATCTCCTGCGTAGGATCGATGGACATGTGAAGAAAAATTTCGAATAGCGCGTCATGAGTACGACCTCATACAATACATATATATTATTATTATATGTTGAAGTTTTGTTTAATCGCCACCAAACTCGGTACTTCGGAAAGATCGAGTTCGTTATCGGCTGAAATCGGACCAGTGGGAGGGGGGGGGGTTTAGAGGGGGGATTTTTGAAAATTCGAAATATCTCCGTTACTGTACGTCGGATCGCAAAATTGTATAGAACCAATCTTATTACAAATTAAATGTACTATAAATAATGTTATGCACATTTATTTTCTATCTTGAAAATTAACCGAGATATTTGCATTTTTATTAATTATGTGTGTGGCTATTTCCGGATTAGTTCGGCCATTTCCGTAACTTTTCGGCACTCGTGTAACCTAACCTTTCTCCATTCTTGTCATCTAACCTTATACTTTGTGAGATACATGCAAATACGCTCTTTTAATGCCCCCCCCCCCCATATTCAAGATGGTGTTGTGTTACCGGTATGTAGATTTCTCTATTGTAAAACTTCACGTGGGAAATCTGCTCAGTTTACGCAGCCCCTGCGTGACGGACTTTTTTTTTTTTCGTACCTGATTAATCATACTGGGAAAAGTTTCATCATTAACCAATATGTGATATATATTTATACCAAAGTAAACCAATACCGAATTGTGCAAGGCTTAATCTGTGTGCCTCTATTTCTCATAAGGTCTGTTTACCATGGTGATTTCGAAAATATATGTCTTTTGTTTTTTCTTTTTTTTTATAGAAACAGATTTGAGTCCGAATTATCTTTTCTTTTTTTTGTGTACTAACTAAGTGGCGAAGTAGAGTCGATTATGAAATCCCAAAAAATCGATCGACTACGAACTATAGAAGTTTAAGTTTCTTTTGTAAATATTACCCAGCGAAGTAAATCAAGAAAATCTGTAAGGATATGGCTCCAATAGCCTGTTTATGAGGGAATAAAATTTCATTAGTATAAAAAATGGACTAAAAAACGAATAAACAACATACAATGTTTAAAAAATAAATCGTTCTGCCTGTCACAGAATTTATATAGGGGAATCTTATCAAACACTAAGGAAGTATGATACAGTATTGTAGAAATGTCATTAATTTAGAAAATAGAACCTCTTTAGTCGACCATTCTTTGTCATTTGAACATAAATAAGTTTTGACGAGGCAGACATTTAAGAAAATGACAAAAATGTACCCAAGTGGTAGATAAAAAGAAATATCCACATTATAAAAAAGTCCGTCCCGCAGGGGCTGCGTAAACTAAGCAGATTTCCCACGTGAAGTTATACGATAGAGAAATATCCATACGAGTGCCGAACAGTTACGGAAACGGCCGAACTAGCTTTTGGCGGGAAACTCAGTCTTCCGTTACCGGCCAAATTTAATAAAAATGCAAATATCTCGGTTAATATTCAAGATAGAGAATAAATATATAGAATAATATTTATAGTAAATTTAATTTACAATAAGATTGATTTCATACAATTTTTTGAACCGACGTATGGTAACGGAGATATTTTGAATTTTCGAAAATCCCCCCTCTAAACCCCCCCTCTCACTGGTCCGATTTCAGCCATTAACGAACTTGATCTGTCTTTTTGCATAAAACGACTAAATATCGAGTTTGGTAACGATAAAAAAAAATTGCGACCGCTAGAACGTTAACAGACAAACATATAAATATATATATATATATATATATATATATATATATATATATATATATATATATATATAGTTTTGAACGGACCTCATTTTCGTCATCTCCTGGGTAGGATCAATGGACATTTGAAGAAAATTTTCGAAAATCGCGTCATGAGTACGACCTCAAAAGCTGATTTCCATTAAGGGAAATCTACTAACAAACAATATGCTATGAACAAGAAAACTGATATAAGAAATTTACATGGCATATTCATTAAATTTTTAAATAAACAGATTTTGAATATATAAGCAGTTTTTAAAAAAATGAACCTTTGTATGTAATCGATTTTTACACTGTTCATCATTTAAATGTATCGATGTTATTACCTGATTAGAGTGGTACGTTTTTTTTTCTCTTATAATAAGTTTAGTGCATGTGAATATTTTTAGTGATAACCGCTGTAAGTATATGTTGTAAGTCGCAAAGGTTGAAATAAAACTACTTCAGCTCTTCGACGGTTCGGTGCAATTTATTACCTTTGGCAAGGCTTGCAAAGTTACATATATAGTAATAACAAAAAGGGATGGATTGTTGTATTTTAGTGATACTTGATTTTTATATATAAGATGAATGTCTAAGTATATGCTATGATATAGTTCAAAAGTCATTGCATAAAACTACTTACGAACTGAACGGTGAACAAGATCTGAATACTTCAATTGAGTTAAATGCTTACAGAAATGCTCATAATATAAAATATAATAGATAGTTCATGATCGAAAATTTAGAACTTCTAACGGAATGGGAAATTTAGATTTTTTGATTACTTGTATTTGAATTATCATCATACTTCAGGTATTAGGGTAAATGGCATGTAAAAACGAGGAAATTCAGGGTTCGGCACATTTTGATATATGTTTCTGCCAATGACACATTTTTATTCTATTCCTTGTGAATGTAGATATTCTTCCTAATAAATTTTCTAGATTTCTTCAGCTGAAATGGGCTCACACTTCTTATGTAATAAGAATTCTAGATTCAAGGGGCTCCATAATACATGACCGGCAATGCTCCAGTGTCCTCCAGGTTTAGAATTAATACATATCCCTTTTCCTTGAGCATTAATGTCTCCAGCTCCACATAATAAATTACCAGGGACTCAGGATTGCCATATGAGTTAAAGCGTTGGCCTTAATCTCACAAGGTAAACCTAGAGTGCCGAGTTCGACTCCCGTCTAGGCACTAGGAATTTAAGTATTTTGTGACAAACTCATTTAATAAAAGCCGTTGGATAGAAAATAGTGGCAACCTGTCACCTTTACCCATAGTAACGAAAGGTGAACGTTTATAAATAATAATAACAAAATATCATATTTCAAGATGTAAGCCTAAGAAATATTCAATGCTCTCAAGGAAAGGTTACATTCTGCCTAAGGTTTTGTCTAAATCTCGGTAAGAATGTAAAAGGATATCGCTGTTTTATACAATAAGAACTTTCGACCCATTCTGGGAATTTATATTAACTACAGGCTCATTATTTTTTCTGTCTCGAATTTCATTTCGCAATAAACGTATATCCAGACTCTAAGATACGTCATATTCCCATTATAAATGTATCTATAACACCCTTTTGACTGAATTATATACAATCCTAATATCAATATACATTATATTATACTCCATCTACACAGCTCAGATATTATACGGCCAGGCGTTCATTTTAAATACACTCAAAGGGGTTTCCTGATCTTTTTATAATACTAATAGCATTAGTAACCGCATGACCGCAAATGAATTAATTTATATTTTTTTTAGCTCTGTTTTCATCGCATAAGTTTTATTTTTTCGAAATTTTATTTCTTGTTATACGTCAGTTGACAATAAACCAAAATTGTAATAGACGGAAATCACTCTGTATGAAACTACTGCACAATAATAATTTTTTTTACAGTATTTTTAACAGAAATAAGAAGTATAAAATAAAAAAGTCCGTCACGCAGGGGCTGCGTAAACAAAGCAGATTTCCCACTGGAAGTTTTATAATAGAGAAATCTGCCTAATAATAACAGTAGTAGTAAGGAATCTCTAGACCTATTCACGAGGGACGAATAGTTGCGGAAACGGCCGCACTAGCTCTCGGCGGAAAGTCCCGAACATAGCAGACTCCTGCCGACCACACACACAATACAAATGCAAATATCTCGGTTAATATTCAAGATACAGAATAAATGTATATACCAATATTTATAGTAAATTTAATTTGCAATAAGATTGACTCTATACAATTTTTCTATCCAATGCATAATAACCGAGATATTTTGAATTTCCAAAATTCCCCTAAACGCCCCCTCCCACATCCGATTTCAGCCGTTAACGAACTTGATCTTTATTTTTACATAAAATGACTAAATATCGAGTTTGGTAACGATAAAACAAAAATTGCGACAGCTAGAACGTTATATATATATATATATATATATATATATATATATATATATATATATATATAATTTTGAACAGACCTCATTTCCGTCATCTCCTAGGTGGAACGAAGGATATTTGAAGAAATCTTTCGAAAATCGCGTCATGAGTACGACCTCAATAGCTGATTTCCCTAGGGGGGAAACCTGCTAAATGGTTAAGAAATAAAACTTTAATTTATGTAGAAATTCTTCAATATTTTGTAAAATTCACAATAAACATCTGAAGTTATTCATTCACTAGTATTGAATATTGGTTTGCAATGACATGGCATAGTTTTCCTGGAGAGAGCTAACAGAATTAGTATTTCAGTACCGAAATGGCCTAAAGCAGAGTCTATTTGTGTAAAGCTGAGGACGGGCGGAGATAAAATATTCGCAGAATAGTAGCCATTGTCGATTTAATGTTGTAATATCTCTGATAAATTGTCAAGCTGGTGGGGGTGTAATGGTTTCCCTGGAATGCCTACTTCCCGGAGTAATTTCCTGCAATTATGCTCCTTTTGCCGATCCTCTAGGGATAATCACCTTCCAGTCTATTATTCTAAAAAACCCCCCACTTCTGGCCCCAGAGTTTCTTATTCCCTTAGTCCTTCCTATTCTTAGCTATAATGGTCTGGGACTTCAATTTTTCTTCAAGCTAAAAGGTTCATAATGTTTTTCGCTATATATTTTTCAACCTTTTTAGCGGATTTCCCTTGGGAGAAATCAGCTATTAAGGTTGTACTCATGATGCGGTTTTTGAAAACTTCCCTCAAATGTACATCGATCCCACCTAAAAGATGACGAAAATGAGGTCCGTTCAAAATTATATGTATATTTATTTGTTACTGCTCGAGCAGTCGCAATTTTTATTTAATCGTTACCAAACTTGATATATAAGCGTTTTATGTAAAAGGAAAGATCAAGTACGTTAACGACTGAAATCGGACTGTGGGAAGGGGGAGGGGGTTGAGAGTGAAGTAATTTCGAAAATTCAAAATAACGTTATTATACGTCATCTCGAAAATGTGTATAGAACTAATGTTATTGCAAATGTAATTTTCCATAAATGTTATTATATATTCCTCTATCATGAATATCACTCGAGATATCTGGATTTTTTAGTTTTCAGCCTTAAATAAACCCCCACACCTTACTCATGTCATATTAACAGGAAGCTGTTTTATCATGAATCACTTTATTCTACGCCCAAAAACCAAACATTGTTTTCAAGAGGCCTCTATTATGCGAGAAAGTTGCAAATTCGTTCGTGATGACTTCATCAATTAAGATATTACATTTTTAAATTCTTATATCGTATATAGATTTTTAAATCGTTATAGGACAAATACTGTTAATGCTCTACTATTGTTGTGATACTCATTTCTTCGTAGCTCAAATATTCAATGAGTTATTCGTATTTTTTTTGTTTTTACGCTTCAGTACCCCCCCCCCCTTCCTCGCCACTGTTCCCTTACACTCATCTGTTTTTTTTACATACATATCGGGAATATATTGTGAAATGAGATCAAAAGTGTTTTATACCATCAGGTGGGAAATCTGCTTAGTTTACGCAGCCCCTGCGTGACGGTCTTTTTTTATTAATATGGTCCGTGTAATAAAAATACTGTCTGCGTGATCACGCAGGCTCTAAAATACGATGGTTTGAGGTAATACTTGGTGACTTAGTGATTAATATGACATTTTAATCTTTTAATTTTTGCCAATGTGAAGGGATGGAAAAGAAGAAAACTAATGATCTAAGTGAGATGTGGCTAGAGACAGGAAAAGCTGGACAGGGAATGCATTAATGTGGAAATAAGAATACACAATAATAGCTAATAGTTTCATTGTGGCAACAACAAAAATCCTGAGCTACATTGTCGCAAATTATATTGTTACTTAAACTATGTACATGAAAGATTGAACATAGAGGGAGTCGCGTTTATGGGAAGTACGAAGGAGATCAAAGGGTGCCGCCATATGGTCCCGCTCTTCCTCGGCAATACCAGTCCAGATCTAGAAGAGTCCAGTCAATTTCGCTTTGATGTTTTCCGACAAGCTATAAAAAGGGACGTAGCCCGCCCCGAGTTAGTTCGTTCTCAGCTTTCTTCAAGTGATCAACAGTGCGTTCAGTGCAGCTTTAGTGAACAGTGCGACTTAGTTGCAGAGCGGTAAAGGGTTTTATTTGAAGAACAGTGTTGTACCGTTTTAAGACAGTGCAGTGCCGCGTTTTTGTGAGCTTCAGTGATCGTGTGTGAGTTATTGGTGTAATAAGAAGAACAGTGAAGCTCTCAGTGCATACTGTGAGTAGTAGTTAACAATAATTTACCAAGTGTGTAGTGCATTGATAAATAAATTGTGCAGCGATAAAAATTCTAAAGCTTGTGTGTGTTTAATTTACCAATCCAAAAGAACTCTAATAAACAACGTTTATTACTGATTTTGCAATAAACGTAACAATATTTAATTCCTACTTCCCGAGGTACTTTAAAGCAACTCATTCAACTATAGTATAACACTTTCAATTGTGTATTTTAATCTCTCCCGAAGTCGTTCATGTATATTATTAGTTAATCCTCTTAACGGCAAGTAGATAGAGATTGCTGACATATCAGTTTTGAATAGGAAAATATTTTCTACTTAGTTATTGCAATGCCGAAGTGCTAAGAAAATCAACAGCCGAAAGAAGACTTTTGGAGACATATGCCAGAATGAGTGACATTATTGAATGGTTAACAGTTATGACACATGTACTGGTTTCAAAAGAACTGTTGGGTCTAGTAGCTATTGAGTTAGTTAATAGATTTTATTAGTAATATATACTTTCACGTATTGTTTATGTTGTAGTATTCATAATATAGTAGTAAGGGATATTAAATTAACCATAGAGGAAATAATAAATTGGTTTTCATATCCAGCTCCTCTTTGGAACAAGAATTAAATCAATCTTTGTATTTGCATAAGCTACAGCCGTCCAGTAGTTAAACGACTTTATCGCTCGAATAATATATCTTTCGACAATAAAGGCGCTTTGAATTGCTTTTCAATAGGAACACAACCCCCATAATCTCCATTCTGGATTTCCTTCTTACAATGCCTTATGGAATAAATCTCCATTGGTATAATATTGCATTAAATTTTTGAATTGAATAGGTGAATTCCTTGAATTACTTGTAGCTAAAAAGCTAATCGTGTTCAAAACGTTTAGGTTGAATACTTATTATAATAGTAAGAATCATTAAAGGGCATTATAATAATAACTGATTAATGAGACCAGTGAAAATCAAAAGTATAGTAGTCACTATTTATTAATCACTTCTTTTTTTGCTTCGTAGAGCAGCACACATCAAGAAGGAGGGTCATGAGAAATCTGCTATAATGTATGAGCTGCTCTACGAAGCAAAAAAAGGCAAGACCCTGAGCATAGCCGAAAACCTATTCATAAAGCTAGATAGGATGAAAAAAGGAGGCCTGAATATTAATAAGACGGGAGAAGGAACCAGGTTGAGGCATGTCTCGGAAGCCTCTCCGGTCCCGAGGCCTCAGTCACAGGGAATCCTTGGTTCCTGTCACATCATTGTGAAGAGGTTAGTCATTGTCTCGCTTTTCTATTTTTCATCTTTTACGTTTTTTGTATGTGTTGTTTTCTGTAACTCCTCCGGTTGTTGTTCCTTCATTTTTTCATTTTTGGTTTTTTATTTTTAATTGGACTGTTCGTGTTATACTATTTATTCTATTTTAGACTTTTTAATTGTAAATATTCATTTATTTATTTTAACTATTTATTGAAATTGTGCATATATTCTACTGACAAGTTTTTAATTTTTAATTTTAATCTGTGAAAATAGTTTTTCTTATTTCTGCAAATATTCACTGGGACACTAATTTTTAGGTTGTAATTTAAAGTTGTATGTTTTAACTCTTGACCATCGACATGTACATATATTTTCTAAATTTCTCAATTAAATGACATATTGTACAACGTTTTTATCGTATTTGTTTGCCAGCAGGGCACTGATGATGGAGCGTATGCTCTGAAAGCGCTCTGTCACAACGAATAAAGAATAGTGAAGGAACGAGGCGTTTTTTCTTACCTAAGATAATAATTCCTTCACCATCCAGTACCTCAAAAATGGAGAATTATTTTAGGTTTACAATTTTTTAAATATATTTTTTGTTAAATAATATATGAAAATTAGGGTAATTAAATCCAAAGTGACTTCTATTCTACTATCATCATTGAATCTCCCACAAGCTTACTTGCAGTAGAGGATCGTATCGTCTTCTAGTACAGTAGACAAGTAGTATGCCACCGATGGTAGAACAAAATAATAATTAATAAAATAAAACGGCTGTGTTTTTTTTTAGTCCTGAACATTTTTTAAGTGTCAGTCTGAAAATCCTTAGAGCAAGTCCTTTAGTTCTTGTAAAATGATGGCGATTTCTGTCGATTTGAGAAATATAGCGTTCTTTCTCAATATAGTCTGCGATTATAAGATATTCCGGTTCACAGAGACAGAATACTTCTTTGCCGTACATAAATGTAATCGTTTTATTTTTATTTTCCCAGTGTCTAAACTTCCTGACAACATTTCAATGCATTTCCTACCAGTGGCTCTATATATATATATATATATATATATATATATATATATATATATATATTAAACTGAAACACTCTTTGACGAGGTTCGGCGATGTGTCTACACTATTATATGTACCTCGTAAAACTCAAAAAAGAGTAGTCTTAGAATGTTGACATTTCATATTTAGTATTGGTCTAACGTCTAGTATTGCATCTCAGTTTGTGTTCAAAATCATTTAAAATAAAAAGGAGTGGCAAAAATAAAAAAAATTGAAAATTAAGAGATATACGGAATTTATAAGAGATCGTTTTGTTTTTCATGAAAAGATCCATAAATTATTTTTAGGGCAGTCTTCGTTGCGATACATTTTAATGGACATATCCTTTAAATGATGCACAAACAGAAATTTTATTTATTTAATTAAATGGGAGTACAGAGAAGTCAAGAGTTGTCCATAAAAGATTGGTTTATTGAGTGAGTATCTTGTAGTAAATGAGAAAATTCCAACTCGATGTTAGTAAATCATTGAAATGTAATGTAATTACTTTTTTACTTGTGGGCGTTTTAATTTCTTTGCGAAGTTCTTTAATTGAACTATGAAAATGTTGAATAAAGGTTCAGATCATTTATGAGGCAATGCTTCCAATCCTTTCCCTACTGGTTTGTAAGGTAGTTTATTGGAACTCTTATAGAAAGGAGATTTTCGGCGGAATATAACTCATTTATTTAAACGTGACACGCTTTAACGGCTGTATTTCAGATTCTTACGGGATATATTTCCCCAACTATATCCTCATTTTCATAGCCGGACATTAGAACGAGGAAATACCTGGAACTGTAAGCTATATTAATGGGCCAAGAGAAAGTTAGCAACACAACAGTGAACCCTAAGTGGAAAATTACTTCACAGATTCCACAGCAGACTTCCAGTTGGCCGATGGGAACAACTAACAATTAGTTTTAGTGTGCTCAGTTTTATTTTACAATTGAGCATTAGTGATTTTAGATAAAAATAGTACGTTTCAGTATTTGAAATCTGATCTGAGATGTATACTCGGTCTTTCTAAAAAAAATATATATTAATTCATCCAAGAGTTTCCCAAAAATGTCTTTCAAATGAATGTTTCATTGATAATAGTCTCTGAAAATAATCGTCAAATTATTAAAAGTAAAATATTTCTTCTATTCGTATAGTTGCACGTTCGCTTAGGGTAAACTACTCTTGTTTCCCCACGTTTCGGTATTCGGTTTTCCGTGTTTCGAAGCCAATTTACAAACTATTTATTGCTATTTTATCATTTATATAACAATTATGAGCACAATCCTATATCCTGCTGTACTATAAGATAAGCCAAGAAACGAAAATAACCCCACTAATATAAGGAGTGATCAGACGGCGGTCGTCAAAGATATTCATTAAATACATAGACAAAGCTTTTAAAAAACTGGTTCATTAGGCCTAACTATTTAGGTACAGGTGGCAGGACTAGGCTTCTTGGATCTACAATGTTTACCCCACCAGTTTTTAAAGACTCTCTCAAAGGACATTTTGGCCAAATGGAATCAGCAGTATTTCAGTAGTGCTACCAACGTGCTCTACATTCATTATACCTACTTTTTCAATTTATTTAAACTATATAACAGCCGTTAATTTCTGTGAAAATCGTCTAATTTCATTTAAAAAAATGTAATTTTTTCTAAACCTTAATTATTTTATATTTATTTTGTTAATTTTATATACCAATTTTATTTTAATTATTTATTTATTTCTTTATTCCATATTTTATTAGTGATTCCCCTATTGTCCAATGCAACCCAATAGTATAATTTTCAGTTTTGTACCTAGCTTTGAATTTTGTTTTTGTTTTTTACCTTCTTAATTTATTTTATTCCCTTGTTGTGCTCCATTATTGTTTTTTGAGTTCCATTTTTTTTATTTCAATTCTTGTTTTTTAGTGTCATTGAGTTTTTTTGATTTCTATTCTTATTTTTGAGTTCTATTTTGTTTTTGTTTTTAATTTCAATTTTTGTCATTGAGTTCCATTTTATTTTTTTAGTTTCATTCTTGTTTTTTGAGTTCCGATCTTGTTTTTTTGAGTTCCAATCTTGTTTTTTGAGTTCCATTTTTTTTAATTTCAATTCTTGTTTTTGAGTTCCATTTTTTATATTTTAATTCTTGTTTTGAGCTCAATTCTTGTTTTTGAGTTCCATTTTTTATATTTTAATTCTTGTTTTGAGCTCAATTTTGTTTTTTGAGTTCCATTCTTGTTTTTTGAGTTCCAATCTTGTTTTTTGAGTTCCATTTTTTTTTGTATTTCAATTCTTGTTTTTAAGTTCCATTTTCTTTTTTTTTATATTAATTCTTGTTTTTGAGTTCCGTGTTGTTTTTTTTAAACTTTAATTCTTGTTTTTTGAGTTCCATTTTGTTTTTTGAGTTCCATTTAGTTTTTTGAGTTCCATTTCTGTTTTTGAGTACCTCTTCGTATTTGTGTTTCATTAATTTTTTGTTATTAATTTCGTCTTTTGTATTGTATTTCTTTTTTTCCTTTTTTTTTTTCATTTCGGTTTTGTATTGTGTTTCTATTTCTTTCCCAACTCTGATTTGGTTTCATCTCTATTTTTTGTGTTTTCTTTCTGTTTTGTGATTCTTTAATGTTTTGGGTTCCTTTTGTTTTCTGCGTTCCTTTTCTGGTTTGTGTTCCTTTAACGTTTTGTGTTCCTCATCTGTTTTGTTTTCCTTTTCTATTTTGAATTCCATTTCTGTTAGTTTTTTTTTGTTTGGTTTTATTTGTATTTATATTTATTTTGGTTCGTTTTTTAAGTTATGAAGCTTTTATTTTGAGCAACATCGTCAAAGCTGTGAGACTCCAATAAAAAAATAAATATAAACGTGAAAAATGACGGGTGATACAGCTTTATGAGTATTATATTTGGATTCAGCACCCTAAGAAAATGTAAGAATTAGGTATTTTCAGTGAAAACGTTTTTTTTCAGCATTGGCATGTGTAATTTTCAGAAGTTGTAAAATTCTATTTTTTTTTAAAAAACTTCATCGAGTTAGCTTTTTGTTAAGGTGAAATATGTGCCCTTTAAATTTTGAATACTACTATAAGTGTTAGTTGAAATCGTATATTCGAATAAATGCTCACTTAATTGGTTTGCTTGAATCCTAAAGTGCGTAAAGATAAATGTTACGTCGAAAGTTTTTCGCCTCAATAATTCACTCGTTTTTTTTTAATTATTTTTTTAAAGAGTTATAATGTATTCTGCGTTTCCTGACAAAAAGCTTGAAACGGGAGCCCTTGAGATCAAGCATGAGTTCCTTCTCATCTTGAGAAGTGTTTTAATCTCCTGAAACAACAAGATGAGTTTGGCCAATCCACTCTCGCGTTATCTCAGTGAGAGAAAATGAAGCAGACAGTCACTACATTAGTCCGGGAAAATGTCTGAATATTTTACTCGTGGAGAAAGATTGGTAGAGAGAGAGAGAGAGAGAGAGAGAGAGAGAGAGAGAGAGAGAGAGAGAGAGAGAGAGAGCGCGAGAGAGAGAGAGAGAGAGAGAGAGAGAGAGAGAGAGCGAGAGAGGAGAGAGAGAGAGAGAGAGAGGAGAGAGAGAGAGAGAGAGAGAGAGAGAGAGAGAGAGAGAGAGAGAGACCATGGAGTGAAGGGTCGGATATAATTTCAACTATACCATCGGGAGAAAATTAAATAATATTTATCTTTCTCATCAAGAGTATATTAGCTAGAATTAGTTTTACCTTTAATTAATAATGTATGAGCTCGTGTTCTTCAATAAATAAAGAAAATATTAATTCTTTTATTATAACTAGTCATTTTGCAATTCTTTTGGTAGGTTTAGAACGACTTGGTTTTACTATTGCGATGAAGGGAATTCAATTGTATTGTTAATATATATGGAATTATAAATGTAATATTAATCTTATTCGAACTGGCAATTGGATCACAGCAAATCAAGAACCAAAAAGGGTTAACACAGAGTTTAATTAAGGATTGCTATCCTAAAGTAAAGCACTATGGAATCACATTTAAAAATAACTTTAATCCCGTCAATTGTGCTTGAGAGCTACACTTTGCTGAATATTTGTGTCTGGTGGTGCGATATCCTATCGTCTATTTTGATGAATAGTAATGAACTGCTATTCATCTGATTTCATGAATAGTAGCTTATAGAATAAAGAAAATTAATAAAAATATGATGGCCTTATTTTTCTTTTAATTTTAGTTGTTATAGTGTATTTTGATTAGTTGAATCAAAATACACGAATCCTAAACAACTGGCAATACACCGAATCCATAAAAAATGGCAATCAGAATGGATGGTAGTAAAGAAACACCTCCGGAGTATCAAAAGTACTATTAAGGAGAGGCCATTGAGCCATAGGAGTACTAGACGGGAGGAAGTAGTTCTTACCAGATTCAGGATCGGTCACACATACCTGACACATAGACCCTTAATGACTAGGACTGTTAAACCTATATAGACTGCATCCAACGAAAAAACCTCCACATACCCCACGATATGACAGAACTATTAACTGACAGCAGCCAATATATTTCACAAATACTGACATATCTAAAACACATCAACATTTACAAAAGCATATAATACAAAATAGAATAGGTCTACAGCATACCTAAAAAGATTTAAAAGGGTTAACTTTTATTATATTCTTTAGTTTCACGGATATGAGAAAGAATCAGATATTAAAGAAATATTTTCCATAATATAAAAGTACAAAAAAGGTAAGCACATGAAGGAGTAAATATATCATCCTAATAATGCCAACCACCATCGCTGTGGGGCACAAAACTAAATAAATAAAAATAATTTAAATGTACTACTATATAGGAATAACATACTTTTTTCATTAATACCATTTCAAATTGTTGTCTTTAATACTATTCTAATGTTTATTTGTTGTATTTAATTTTTTATTTGTTGTTTCAGTTTTTGTTATTTTTCTATAATTTTGTTTTCATTTTACATTGTGAAACTTTGAGCCAAATCGCCAAGATGCGGGTGCTCCTGTATAAATAAATAAAATAAATGATAAGTTGAGTATTCTGGTGGCTGAAGATCTTATTGTTCGAGTATAAATATAATATCAAAAAGTCCGTCACGCAGGGCCTGCGTAAACTAAACAGATTTCCTACGTGATAATATAACATACTAGAGGACAAGGAAGTACTAAGGACTCGCTTAGTAATTGAGTTGAGATATAATGTATAGAGCACCTATTGTAGAACTTCCATAGCTTACCACGAGTTATCCTATAACATTTTTTGATCCGAATCCAGACTAACGGAACTAAATAAAACTCAACTAAATAACAGAACGCAACTAAATAAAACTCAACTAAATAACAGAACGCAATCAAATAACAAAACTCAACTAACCCTAGAACGGTGGTGATATTATTTCCCGCTTAATGGTATTGGTACGTAAATTTTACGTGTGCAACTGATAATTGGTGAAATTATTCAAAATTTGTTAATGTTTGGGACTATTTTTTTATTTTATTAAAAGATACACTTTTCTTTAACTTATATCTAAGTTAATATCTAATAATGTGCACGGCAATCCTTTCAGGCGCTTGGTTCGAAACACGTTCCGGAGGTTGTGTGCTCCATTCATATCCATTCGTACCAAGGACTACCCCACCTTCTTCACTTATTGCAACTGATCTGTCAATATTGTGTGGTTGAGAGGTTTTAGGTTTTTTTGCCTCTCTATTTCTTCTCTTTCTACGATTGCCTTGATGTTTTCTAAAATTTGCTGACTCTCATCGCTATCTAGCCCACTCTATGTTGCAATCATTTCCGAAGGCTCAACCTCCTCATCACTTGGAGAATACTCCGGATCATCATCGGATTATCAATATCCATCTATTTCATAATTGTCAGTTTCCCCAACAGACCCATCGGAGAGTTCTTTCAACAAATTTCTTCGTCTGTTGAATATTTTTTCTCCATTTTTTCAGAGACTATAAACAGATTATTATTATTATTATTATTTATATTCTCTCTATACATCTTTGTCTTTTTTATATTCAAAAATAAAAGTTAAAAACATTAAAAGAAAATAAATTAGAATATAAAAATAAATTGGAAGAAAATAAATTGAGAATAATATTAACTAAGTCTTAGCATAAAAACCGGTTATTAGTAGCGATACGTAAATTTTACGTGCCAAAAAGTTGCGGTTAATAGTATTGATACGTAAATATTACGTGTCGTTTTTATTTCAAAAAATAGTATTGGGCGAGTGGGAAGGTTCACTTAGCTGCATTTGGCAGAGGTAAAGTCCGAACTGTCTGGAGGGCTCATAGCTGAGGGGTGGGGGTGGTGGGGTCGTTAACGGCCCTTTGATAACTGTTCAAACCAGATCATACGTAATTTTTACGTTCACTACCATTCTAGGGCTAAATAAAAGAACGCAGACAAATAACAAAACGCAACCAAATAACACAATGCAACCAAAAAGACAAAAAACAAAACAAATCAACAAATAAAAAAAATAAACAAAAAGAAAACATTAAATTCAAAAACAAAAAATCTTGTAAGGAAACTAGATAAATAAAAACTATAAAGACTAATAAAATTAAGTAAGCAATGATATACTTTCAATGGTTAAAAACAAGACTAAAATCAAATAAATAAAAATTAGTATGAATAAAATGAACAGATTAAATAGTCTAATATCTTAAATATTTACAATCATATGCTCTCATTTTCTTTATCACACATAAAAACACGCACACACTCATATTAACTAATATGGCCTTTAGTGTTGAGTGAGAAGGCTCATGAAAACAATATTTGGCATTTAAGCTCAGAATAAAGTGTTAGAAGTGTGTGGTATAAGAACTTATTGTTAGTATGACATGATTAGGATTGGAGTTCTACTGAAGGATGAAAATCCAAATATCTCGGATAATATTTATGACAGAGAGAAAAATTAAATAACAAATTATATAGGTAATTTTATTTTTAGTAGGAGAGGTTATGTACAACTTTTCGATCCGACTTATAATAACGGAGATATTGTGAATTTTTAACATTCGCCCCCTCTAAACCTCCTCTCCCGCTCATCCAATAAAGCCTTTAACGAAGATGATTTTTATTTTTACATAAAACATATAATCGTTATTTATAATAACGGAGATTTTTCGAATTGAAGTTCCTCACCCCGATTTCTGCCATTAACGAATTTGACCTTCCTTTTTACATATAAGGGTTAGTAATTTCCTGGATTGGATCGACGGAAAGGATTATTACTGTTTTGGTAGGATAGCAAACCAAGGATATCCTTTAAATGGGTTCATTACCTCATAGCTTCGTTTCTCATACTTTTTAACCAAGGGACTGGGATTTAAGCAGATTGGATACTCCTGTCTTCAATATAAAAATACAATTTACTAATCGTAATATACATATGCTGACAGAGTATTCATTCCTTAGTAAAAAAAAGTCAGTCACGCTGGGGCTGCATTAACTAAGCAGATTTCCCACGTATTTGCATATATCTCAAAACGTAAAGTTTCAGTGAGAACAATATTTGGTATTTAGGCTTCAAATAAAGGGCTTCACAATATAACAGCAAATTGTTAATACGACATTAGTCGGAGTCGGAGTGGGCGTTAACTGAATGCCTAAAGCTAATGAATCCAAATATCTCAGTTAATAATATTGGTTCTAAACAATTTTTCGATACAATGCAACACAGATATATTCCAAATTTTCGAGATTCACCCCCTCCACCCTCTCAGTGGTTTGGTTTCAGCAATTAACGAACTCTTTCTTTACTTTTATATGAAACTCTTATATATCAAGTTTGATTACGATCAAATAAGAATTGTGACCGCTAGTGCAGTCAGATATATATATATATATATATATATATATATATATATATATATATACATATATATATATATATATTACGGTGGGCCGAAAAAAATTGTTATTTTTTTTCTTAATGCTATACCGAAAAAAAACTTGTCTCTATTATGCGTTATCAAAATGCAACAAAGAAAAAATATATATACCTCATACTCAGCTAGCGCAATACACTTGAAATTTCGAAATTTCACTAAAATCATAAGTTTTTGTAATTATTTTTAAAGCATCTTAATAGTTTCATATTGGGCTGCTATAGTGATAGCCCTTTACAGTAGAGTTTTAAAAATACAATAAATAATTGGAAAAGTATAATTTTATTAATCTGAGGTAGCGCAACGGACATGAAAATGACGCATTATACAGTCAAGTGCAGATCAAGTGCCGGGCTTCCCCCACTTATACTACCTCTACCCATAACGCACTACCATTTCATGTTCTTTGTTACTCGGCAGTTTACGTCTGCAGACGCGTAGTCGCTGTGAGTTGACGGTGCAAATTAAGTTGATAATTTATTGAGGGAGGTTTAAGTTTAAATTCGCGTGCGTGATGGCTGCTGCTAAGAAAATAACTCGCAGTGATTTTGATTGTCCATTGTTTGGCTGCCCGAGGGAATTGCCTGTGAGTAAGCTTCCAACTTACCAAGATGTCCTTAGGAGCTGTTTCCACGAACAGTACCTTCTAGCATTAGAAAGTAACAAGCCTGTTTGTTTCTCTCAAATATCTAATATTGTCGCTCCAAAAGTAAAAGCCCTCTTTGACAAAGCATCAATACCAACAGTGACGCCCTACAGAATTGTGCAGTTAATAAATTCATACCACAATAGCTACCGTAATCTAATGAAGTCCTTTAAGCGTGACAAGGAAAAAGAAAAATACAAACAAAAAAATTGAGGAATTCAACCAAAAGGTTTTATCACTCTTTGATGTATCTGCATGTAAATGTAAAATAGAATATTCCTGCAACTGCTAAAAGGTCCTGGAGATCTGTGAGTGCCCTTTATCTATATATCCTATATATTTCATGTCAATGTGAAAAAGATAAAAAAATTCCGGTGCTTGAACTTAAGTTTATGTATTTCCAAAGAAATCTTGGACAAGGAAAAATTGGAAATTTAGACAAAAAGGAGTCGAAAAAAATTACCAAAAGACTGCAACGTAAAGGAACAAAAAATCAGGCTATGTCGTCTAACATTTCATTAGTTTCACATTTGCAGCCTTCATGCTCTAAGGATGCAACTGAAGCCTCATCAAAACTCGTCGGTTTCATACGAACAACGCTGCTATCAAGAGCTTCAATGCCAAGTTTTTCCAGCAAACAAGATTTCAAACTTACAAATATTTAAAGGACTACTCTAAGAGAAGCACAATAAAATGTTAAAGTCTGGGATTTGACAATTTGTATTTCTCGATAAATTTTGTAATTAATAAACTCATTTGGAAAATGTAAATTGCCTATTTATTTTCTTTCCTACAGGTAATTGTTTGATCAACATTATATTTAAAAAAAAAACACATGGGTAATAGGTTTAAAAAATTAGATGCTGCACTGCACACCAGCCGTTTAGCACTCGAAAAGTGATCAATTAACTATATTGAAGGCATTTGCGCTACCTAAAATTAAAAGAAATATATATTTTCAATAACCCATTGTGTTTTTATAACTCTTAACATAAATGATTTTCACTATAGCAGTTTAATATCTAGCTGTTTAAGTACTTTCAAAAAAATTGTAAAATCCTGTGATTTTAGTGAAATTTCGAAATTTCAAGTGTGTTGCGCTAGCTGGGGGTTAGGTACATATTTTTTTTCTTTGTTGCATTTTGAAAAAATATAATAGTGACAAAGTTCTTGTCGGTATAGCATTAAGAAAAAAAAATAAAAAAAATTTTCGGCCCACTGTCTGTTAACGCTCCAGTGGTGGAAATTTTTAGCAGATTTCCCTGAAGGGAAATCAGCTATTGAGGTCGTAATCATGACGCGATTTTCGAAAAATTTCTTCAAATGTCCATCGATCCTACCCAGGAGATGACGAAAATGAGGTCCGTTCAAAACTATATATATATATTTGTCTGTTAACACTCTAGCGGTCGAAATTTTTGTTTAATCGTCACCCAACTCGGTATTTAATCGTTTTAAGTAAAAAGGAAGATCAAGTTCGTTAACGGCTGAAATCGAACTAGTGGGAGGGGGGATTTAGAGGGGGGGATTTTCAAAAATTCAAAATATCTCCGTTATTATGCATCGGACTGTATAGAATCAATCTTATTGCAAATTAAATTTACTATAAATATTGTTCTATACGTTTATTCTGTATCTTGAATATTAACCGAGATATTTGCATTTGTATTCTGTGTGTTGTCGCTAGGATTCGGCTATGTTCGGACTTTCCGCCGAGAGCTCTGGCGGCCGTTTCCTTAACTATTCGTTCCTCGTGAATAGGTTAAGAGGTTTCTTACTAGTACAGTTGTTATTAGGCAGATTTCTCTACTGTAAAACTTCACGTGGGAAATCTGCTTAGTTTACGCAGCCCCTGCGTGACGGACTTTTGTTTGATCGTTACGAAACTCGATATTTAACCATTTTATGTAAATAGACAGATCATGTTGAAGTCGGACCAGAGGGGTTTAGAAGGAGGGATTTTTGAAAATTCGAAATATCTCCATTATTATGCATCGGATCGAAATATTGTATAAAACCAATCTTATTGCAAATTAAAGTTACTATAAATATTGTAATGTACATTTATTCTCTATCTTGAATATTAAATGAGATATTTGCATTTTTATGAAGTTTGTGGGACATGTGGTCGGGTATTGTTTGGATTAGTTCTGCCGTTTCCGTAACTGTTCGGCTCTGGTGGAAGCTTCTTTTATCCTTACCTGTCGTTTCTAACCTTACCTTACCTTCGTTACTTTGTGAGATTTAAGCAAATACGTTCTGTTCATCCGCCGCCCCCCTCTCTTCTTTAGTTCTTCGATTACTAAAATTTGAGTTATTAAAATATAAATTGTTTTTAAAGTTCAGAAACCGTTTCAGTTGGGAATTTATTAAAATTAACCGAAAGATTTCTCATTACCGTTTGTATTTACTCACGGTGGTGTTGTGTTACCAGTATGCAAATGTCTCCATTGCTAAACTTCACATGGGAAATCTGCTTAGTTTATGCAGCCCCTGCGTGACGGACTTTTTTTCTTGCTTTATAGTATTTTAAATTTTTATATACAAATATTTAAATTTGTATGTATATTTAAAAATATATATATTTTTTGTTTCTGTATATGAGGAAAATGTAAATGCGATTTCGGAGTTCTTGGGAAAACTCTCATACTATGAGGGTAATCATTTATAAAAGAGACTGAATGATGTATGCAGCTCCTCATTATAGTACGGACGCTCAGACGTGGATATATTTTTCATACAACATTCGAGGAAAAAAGTATATTTGAGTAATTTGTCACTGTTCATAAAGAGCGAACCATTTTTCTTTTCTCCTGGTTAAGCTATTATATTTAAAAATACTGATAATCTTGTAACTAAAACTCGTTTTAAATGCTGTCAACCAATTATAAATCTCCTCGTTAATGTAATCTTGGAACTACTTCATTTCATAATGGACAAGAGTCTATTACGTTGCATGAATAATCTGCTTTTTTTCTTTTAAATCAGAAAACTTTTTTTTTGAAACATGAAAAGAATTATTGCTTTTAAGCATAAACCTTTTGAATCCGAAAACGAGTTCACGTATCTATTTTCCTGTTTTAAAGACAGGAGAATGAGCTTCATAATGGGATTTTTTTTTTTAAACGTCGAAGAGAAAACTGATGTTCAGAGGATATTTATATCATTTATGCTGGTCCCATTATTTATTTGAATGTTATTGTTGAAAGAAGATTTTCTATTACTTTCCACTGACACAAGTTTAAGTGTATGTTTTAGCTATTGAGGTCATACTCATGACGCGATTTTCGAAAAATTTCTTCAAATGTCCATCGATCCTACCCAGGAGATGACGAAAATGCGGTCCGTTCAATATTATATATATAAATATATATATATATACCTATATATTTGTCAGTTAACGCTCTAGCGGTCGCAATCTTTGTTTGATCGTTACCAAACTCGATATTTAAACGTTTTATGCAAAGTGACAGATCGAGTTTGTTAATGGCTGAAATCGGACCAGTGGGAGGGGGTTTTAGAGGGGGGGGATTTTCGAAAATTTGAAATATCTCCGTTACCAAACGTCGGATCAAATAGTTGTATAGATCCAATCTTATTGCAAATTAAATTTACTATAAATATTGATCTATACATTTATTCTCTATCTTGAATATTAACCTAGATATTTCCATTTTTGTTGAGAGTAACGGACGAGATGAGTTCGGCCAACTTCGGTTGTAGTCCTGAGTTTTCAGGAAAAGCCGTTTCCGTAACTGTCCGACTCTCGTGAAATTTCTCTATTCTAAACTTCACGTGGGAAATCTGCTTAGTTTACGCAGCCCCTGCGTGACGGACTTTTTAATATTCATTACAAATATAAAATCCTATTAGATTATACTTTTTAATTTAATTACATATTAAAAAACAATTTAATGAAGAAAAAAAATGATCTGAAAATTACAGACGTGATCAAGCCTTCAGCTCACGTTTTTCAAGCATTATCTCAGTACTTGATTTATTATTTTTATAACTATCTACTATAAGGAACATTCTAGCTACAGTCTTGAGTTTTATTCCTACCTAGGCTATAGGAATTTATTTTGTGACGAACTCAACAAATAAAATCTTTAGTCCCACCCTGGCTAGAAAGGGTGATAAACTGTAAATACCCTGTACCAATTAGCCTTAGTAGCAAAAAGAGGACGTAAGTAAATAATAATAGTAAGGAACATTCACACCAGAGTCATTTATCAGAGGTGAATGATTAGCGGTTATTTCATGGTTTCAATTAACCTAGAATGATCATTTAGAATCTACATTAAAAATATAATATTAAATCATTGAAAATGTTTTTAATTGCTACTTACAAGCGTCATTTTAGCAGATTTGCCTTAAGGGAAATCAGCTATTGAGGTTGTACTCATGACGCGATATTCGAAATTTTTCTTCATATGTCCATCGATCCTACCTAGGATATGACGAAAATGAGGGTCGTTCAAAACTGTATATATATATATATATATATATATATATATATATATATATATATATATATATATATATATATATTTCTATTACCGCTATAGCGATCGCAATTATTGTTTAATCGTTATGAAACTCGATATTTAGTCGTTTTATGTAAAAAGAAAGATCAAGGTCGTTAACCACGGAAATCGGACCAGTAGGAGGGGGGGGGGGTTTAGAGGTGGAATTTCGAAAATTCGAAATATATACGGGACTATACGTCGGATCGAAGAATTGTATCAAACCAATCATATTGAAAATTAAATTTTCTATAATTATTGTTATATGCATTTATTCTCTATCTTGAATAGCAACCGAGATAATTGCATTTTTCACTTTTCAGCCCTCAGCAAACCCCCACTTCTACTCATGTTACATACCCAATACTCATTCATATATTAAATCACATTATTCGAAGCTTAAATATCAAATATTGTAATCAAGAGACCTTGATGTGATGATATGAGATACATGCAAATATGTCCTGGTGATCCCCCCCCCCCGTCATAAGGTCTTGGATTACTAAAATTTGATTGATTGGGATAACAATTATTCTGACTCTTTATTAATTACAGTACTATATATAGTAAATAGTTCTTGATAAAATTAATATGTTATGTTCTGATATATTTCAGTAATTGTTTAACTTTCCGGTGTGAGACGGACAGACCCGTTAGTTAACATTTCTAACCTAACGTTTCCTGTCGGCAGGTTATTGAAATTGGATGAAACATTTCCTATTTCCGTTTGTATTTACTGTTACCAGTATGTAGATTTATCTATTACTAAACTTCACGAGGGAAATCTGCTTAGTTTACGCAGCCCCTGCGTGACGGACTTTTTTCTTATTTCAGCTAATCTACAAACTATTTTATTCCCAGGGCGTGATTAAGGATTTAAGTCAGTGTTCTTAAAAAAGTATGTTGGTATTACTTATATAGTAATTGGTCCCACGGTTTATGATTAATTTAATGCAGTCCTTAACAAACATTGCCACCTTGAGTCCCGCATGGAAGGAAAAACTAGGATAAAGTTCAACAACTATGGCTCATATCGAAACTTTTGCATTTCTAAGAGGAATACAGTTTCAGGATATTCTTATTTCATGGGGAAACTTTTTGAAATACCCAAAATATTCAATGCTCCTACAAAGTAAAAAACGAAAATGAGTTCCATTTAAATTTATTTGCAAGTAATAACAATTTTTATTTGTTAGAAGTGATTTAATTGAAAACATCTACAATGCGCTAATGGGCTAATTTCATCTGAACGAAGTGTCAGGGGCTTATAATTAATTCAATAATATTCCCTTCATTGAAATATGGTATAACACATATAAAAGCGCCCTATATAGTAATGAAATGTCAAAGTAAATAAGGAAAAAACATTCACATGCTACTATTATAGCGGAATCTAAAGGACTGATACCTAACTCCTTAAATAAACGATTCCTGTAAAATGAATGATCCAGTTCGTTAAAAGCAGAAATGGCTTCTTGAGAACAGGTTCTCAAGGAAAGGGCAAAAGCAAAATTGTAAGTATTTATAATGTGTCAAATTAAAAAATGTTACCTACCAAACCTTAGAAAATACCTAACGTATTTCTATTTTTTTTTTCTGAAGCCAATATTAAACCAGTTATTTGTTATTCACTCTTCAACAGTAAACCTCCACTCAGACTCACGCTGGAGTTTTCATTCGAGAAGAGGCAGAAAGTGGAAATACGGTCATTTTATTATTATTATTTATTAACGTCCATTTTTTGCAACTCAGGATAATTGGAACGGGTTATCTACAAGTTACCACCCTTTTCTAACCATGGTGGGACTTATGATGTTATTTAATGAATTTCGCCACAAAATAATTTCCTTCGCCCAGGCAGGAATCGAACTCTGGTCTCTCTTCAAAACAGTCATTTTATCTTCTATGAAATCAGAATGTCTACACATGAGCAATCCTGGGTTAAATCGCCAGAAAATCCTTGTGAATTGTTTCATCACAAAATTCATTTCCAAGTGTATCAGCTTGATTAAAATATCTCATTTTCACTTATACGTTCAGCATTTTTGTTTATAATTTATTGTTATTATTTATTAACGTCCACTTTTTGCAACTCAGGCTAATCGGGACGGGTTATCTACAGGTTACCACCCTTTTCTAGCCAGGGTGGGATTTTAGGATATTATTTAACGAATTTCGTCACTAAATAATTTCCTTTGCCACTCTAGGTTTGTCGTGTGAGATAAAGGTCAACGCTTTAACTCGCATGGCTGTTATAATTTAAATTTTGTTTGAAACTTTATGGAGGAAAGTTGCCTTTGATGATAAGAAAAAGGAATGAATTGAAGAAAAAAAAAAAGTCTAGTTTGTTGTTGCCCAAGGTATACGGGGAGTAGGAGTTAGCTCACGGTGTAAAGAAACTTGGAAAACTTCAGTGCTACTTTATTCAACAACTAGTTTACACAGATCTTTGAAGAACACGTGTAGAAGTGTGAGAAAAAAACTTAGATTTACAAGAAAGAAGCTGCCGGAAACTCTTCATTTTACTCAAAAGCTACTTCGGTCAAATTGTTATATCTAATTATAGCTCAACTGAGAATACATTAACAGAAGAGTTACGTATAACTTTCTCTCTCATATATAGGAAAAACACAATCCAATTTCTCAAGTTTCTTTCCAAGTTTGCTTAATAATACAACATGAGGAAAATTTGGAAAAAATCCCTTAAGGGCAGGGCATGTAAGCTTGGAGAAATAAAAATTAATTGAAGGACAAGGTATATCAACTTGTAAAAACCATACTAATTGGATGGTAAAGCATATATGCTTGTAAAAGCCATCCCGTTTAGATCGTAAGGTACATTTGCTTGTAAAATCATGCTATTTGTAAAGTAAAAAAGTTCGTCACGCAGGGGCTGCGTTAACAAAGCAGATTTCCCAAATAAGTCACGGTTTTGCATTTATCTCAAAAATTAAAAGTTCAATGAGAACAATATTTGGTATTTAAGGTTCAAATAAAATGCTTCATAACATAATAGAATATTGTTAATATGAGATGAGTAGGAGTGGGGCTTTACTCAAGACCGAAAACTAAAAAATGATAATATCTCATTTATTAAGATATATATGCTTGTAAAACCATACTAATTGGATTGTAAGATATCTATTTTAGTAAAACCTTACTAACTGGATGGTAAGATATATATGCTTGTAAAACCATACTAATTGGATTGTAAGAAATGTATGTTTGTAAAAACATTACTAACTGGATGGAACAATATCCGTACATGCTTGTACAAACCACACTATTAGAATAGTAAGGTATATACGCTTGTAAAAATCATGCTATTTGTATAGTAATATATATATAAAATTGTAACCTCTGTCTGTACATTGATTTTTTTCGCGAAATTTCACGATAACTTTTCGTTTCACATGTCATAGACACCATAACTGCATTTTGTTTCTTTAGTGTGTGTTTGTTTATTTGTTTGTTTGTTTGTTTGTTTGTTACCTTTTCACGCATAAACGGCTGAACCGAACTTTATGAAACTTGGCATGTACATTACTACTAACCCAACTTAGACTTTAGGCTATATTAATATTCTCTGAGATGAACAGGAGTGGGGGTTATAAGGGAGGCCTGAAATTAAAAATAGCGATATTTCGTTTCCTATTGGTTTTAATGGCAAATATGACCATAACAAAAGTTGTTTATTTTGTTATTTAGAGTAACATTTGTGATATACACTTTTTTCGTATACCGAATTATAAACGAGATATATGCTAAAACCTATAGCGGAAGTGAACAATTTTGTTTGGGACGAAAGACTCAACCGAAATAAATAAAACTCGGTATGTGTATTAGCACTAACGCTTTCATTATAATAAGCCATACCAATTTAATTTCTAGGGACGGGCAGGAGTGGGGGTTGTAAGGGAGGCCTGAATTTAATATAGCGATATTTCGTTTTCTATTCGTTTTTCGGCAAATATGAAAATAACAAAAGTTGTTTATTTTGTTATTTAGAGTAATTTTTGTTATACTCATTTTTGTCTTTTAACAATGTATAAACGAGATATACACTATAAACTAAAGCGGGAGTCAACTATTTTATTGGGCGCTAACGATTGATCCGAACTTAACAAAACTCGCTATATCAATTAGCATTAATTCTTCCATGATTATAACCTATATTAAAATGTTTAGGTTAGAACGGGAGTGGGGGTTATAAGGGAGGCCTGAAACATAAATTCGCGATATGTCATTGTCTTTTTGTTTTTCGACGAACATGCACATAACAAAAGTTGTTTACTTTGTTATTTAGATTAACTTTTTTTTTTATACGTTTCTCCAGGAACAATGTGTGGAGCAAGTAATTTGAGTAGAAATATTGATATGCTCAACAATGCATTCCTATTTGAAGTATCAGGTACCTCAGCTGGAAAAATTAATTTAAATCAATGTTAATATTTTGTCCTTTATAGCTGAACTCTATGCACAATGCACAGGAGACGGGAAATATGACAATTTGGAGGACAGTGAAGACTTACATAAAAAATTAATTTTATTATTAACAAATGCCAACAACGGGTATTAACCCTAAACACTGGGACGGGTAAATGTCAAAATATTGTGCAAAGTAAAGCCTTGCCGAAAAAATACCATCACCATTCAGCCTCAAATCAATTCCCGGGCGAAGCTGGGTATCTGAGCTAGTATATATATATATATATATATATATATATATATATATATATATATATATGGCGTTGTTATTCTTTTTGGAGTTTTGGTCAATATTGGTGAAAAAATCTTAGTTTATGCCGATATTTCCAAAATCTTTATTTTTTCTTCTTAAGGGCTGTAAAATCACAGGTACTACTTCATAATATTGCACATTATTATTACACTAGAGTGTAAAAGGGGGTGTATTTTCTATTATTACTTACCAAGACTAAAGATACTTCAAAACTATTACACATAACTATTGCACTTAGGACTAGGGTTACAATATCCTCCCTTGTTTTGTTTACACAGCAGGGTCACAGCCTTTTGTTTTGCTTTAATATAATATAACAATAATTGTAATAGTACATAACAAAAACTGTTGTAACATAATATAAGTGACAATAACATAATAGTCTTAAGACAACATGAAGATAGCTTTAACAAAATATAGCAATAATTGTAATAACACATGACAATAACAGCTGTAACATAATAACATAACATTAACACAATAACTTTCATATAACATGAAAATAGCTTTATTAAAATATAACGATAATTGTAAAAACACATAACAATACAAATAAAGGGTTAGAACCGCCAGTATAAATGATACTGTTGACATACTAGTCGGTGGAGACCGTCGTCACTGGCTGATGATCAAGTACAGCTGTACTCGCCCATCAGTCAGTGACGAATGTCTCTACCGACAGGCATGACAACATAACAATAGTTCTAACATAATATAACAACTGCAGTATAATAATTATAATGTAGTTCAACATACAAAATACAATATACTATAGATATACCTACGACGAGGAAAACCTCAGCCTTGCCAGAGATAAAGCCTCTGGAAGAACGAACTTTAGATTAATATCACTTCTCCGTCTCCAAACCTTATTTTAATATTTCATATTTATTAAACTTATTTATTTTTTATTGCTTTACATGTGTCTAATACGAGCCTTCGTTTTGATTTTCATCTTCCGCATTGCATGTAAGCTCTTTTAACTTCGATATTTATAAGTTTTAAAGTATATATATATATATATATATATATATATATATATATATACTCGTATGTGTGTTTTTGAAATCATGACTTCTGAGTAAAACCTTTTATTTATTAAGGTGTTATTTTTAACCAAGTGGGCATTTTTTATGTCACAGAGCACTGAAGATGAGACAGGTTGCCCCGAAATTACTGTAATAAGGCATTTTAGAAATATTGTTTGATATTTTATATATCTATCCGTCCGTTAAAAAAAAATCTAGTATAACACATTTTCATAAAATCATACATTGACTTTTTTTTTAATTCTCTCTGAGTTGTATTCAAGAAATCATTGTACACATTACGTTACTGAAAATGTGGTTACTTTCCTCAGGATCGTACCAAACAAGGGAATACTTGAGGGAAGTATTGTAATCAGCAATCTTTAAATGTTTACAGAACATTTTTAAATCCTTTAAAAATGTATATAAGATGATCAGTTATTGATGAAAATTTCAAGAAATAAAATGTATATAAGCTATTATATGGGCTCAGGTCCATGAAAATTATACTATTCGGTTAAAATATAAAGTGATCATCCATTAAGAAATGCAAATATTTATACAATAAATATGTTGATGCGAGAATAAGCTTTTCCACAAGCCCCAAAAATGTTCAAGGTGTGAATCAGTTATTGTAATGAATCAATAAATTATTATTATATATATATATTTACTAGCCGACCCGACAGACGTTGTCCTGCATGATAATTCAAGCGATTAGGATATTAAATTTAATAATATTATGTTTAAAACAAAAGCTACTTTTAATAACAATAAAAAAGAACTCTTGTTATGTGCACGTTTGCCTAAAAACCAATAGAAAATGAAATATCGCGACTTTTTTATTCAAGCCTCCCTTATAACGCCCACTCCCGTTCGAATCTAAAAAAGTTAATATAGCTTAACGCTAATTTACATATAGAGTTTTGTTAAGTTCGGTTCAATCGTTAGTGCCCAATAAATTGTTGGCTCCCACTTTAATTATTTAGTGTATATCTTGTTTTTACTTTGTTATACGACAAAAGTGAGTATAACAAAAGCCACTCTAAATAACAAAATAAACACTTTTTATCCTGTGCATATTTGCCGAAAAACCAATAGGAAACGAAATATCGCTATTTTTAATTTTTGGCCTCACTTACAACCCCCACTCCTGCTCCATCTGCCGGGCTGATTTGTAAATCCAAACCATCCAGGCCGTCACTCAAACGCATACAAAAAAAATCATTCTAATTGGTCCAGCTGTTCAGTGACATTCACACGTACTGTTGAATTATATATATATATATATATATATATATATATATATATATATATATATATATATATATATATATATATATATATATATATATATATATATAATGACATTCTTAATCAAGGTATAGATTGTAAGGCAACTATATCTTTGCGAATAGAAGATTATAATGCAATTCAAATTCAAGGAGAATGATATACCTTATTGATAGAAGGACCAAAAAAAAAAAAAAGCCGGAGTAATAAAGAGCGCTTTACAATATTGGGATATTCAATATTAAAACGTGAAAAGAATTCCCATTAAAAAGCCTATCCACTAATCCGGCATAACGATGTTCCTCATAGCTTTATGAGAAGGAAAGCTTGAATTCATAATTTATGGTAGAAAAAAATTGTAAAAACTGGCTTATTATTAAATCTAATAAATATTTCCCGCAAGGCCTTAATAATATTGGCCCCAAACCAATTATTTTCTAATTGAAGAGGATTATAAATAAATCTCATTTAAAAAAAATATACTAAAAAGAGATTTTGATTGGTGGTCCATTACTGTTTATCACTGTAAGTACTTATAATATTTCATGATGATTGAATTCCAAGAGGTGGAATCTTCATGGAAGATCATCTTCTCGAATGTATATATTATTTTTAATGTTCTAGGAGATTTCCCTTTAGGGAAATCAGCCATTGAGGTCGTACTCATGACGCGATTTTCGAATTTTTTCTTCAAATGTCCATCGATCCTACCTCAGAGATGACGAAAATGAGGTTCGCTCAAAATTGTATATATCTATCTATCAATATATATGTGTATATATATATATATATATATATATATATATATATATATATATATATATATTTGTCTGTTACCGCCCTAGCGGTCGAAATTATTGTTTAATCATTACCAAACTCGATATTAAGTCGTTTTATGTAAAAACAATGATCACATTCGTTAACGGCTGAAATCGGACCGGGGGGGGGGGGCTTAGAGGAAGAGAATTTTGAAAATTCGAAATATCTCCGTTACTGTACTTGGGATCGAAAAAATGTATGGAATCATTCTTATAGGAATTTAAATTTACTATAAATATTGTTATATACATTTATTGTCTATCTTGAATATTTACCGAGATATTTGCATTTTTCAGTTTTCAGCCTTCTGACTTCTACTCATGTTACATAAACAATACTCGGTTATCAAATAAACCACATCATTCAAATCTTAAATATCAAATATTGTTTTCAAGAGGCATTTATTTTAAGAGCTACATGCAAATATGTTCTGTTGACCCCCCCCCCCTTCTTAAGTTTTTGGAATACTTAAATTTGATTGATTGAGATAAAAATTATTTTGATTCATTATAAATTACAGTACTAGATATAGTAAGTGGTCTGCAATAAAATTAATACGTTATATTCAGATATATTACAGTAATTGTTATTCTTTCCTGCAAGAAGTTGGCAGAAGTCTTTGTTTACATTTCGGATGCTTTCCGTCGGGAGGTTTCTTATTATCGTTTGTATTTATTCACTTACCGCTATGTAGGTTTATCTATTGTTAAACTTCACACGGGAAATCTGCTTAGTTTACGCAGCCCCTGCGTGACGGACGTTTCTATATTACATTGTCTCTACACTATAGGAATTTATTTCCTATGCTCCATCATTAATGATAACACATGGTGTAAATTATTTTGTTTTCTTCTTTTTTTTTTTTTTTCAACATCAAATCAAATTACAATTTTTATATTAAGAAAATTAACTAAAAATGAACAAAAGTCCTACCGGTCCTTTGTTCCTAGGTCAAACTATCAGGTCACCCATTACATTAGTTTGTGTTATGCAAGAATGAATGAACAAAATAACTTATAGAGTATAAAGTAAACACACACACTCAACACAGACCTAAACAATTTTTGTCTATATTTTATTTGTATGTACATACAATTTATGAGTTTGTTTAAATACGGCGGAAATAATTTTTTTACGTTGCCGATCGAACTAAGAACAATGGCATCGAAATTGAAATCCTGTCTGCCTGCCTGTCTGTAGTCTGTTTATTTTTGTCAATCACTTACGAACGGGATTCAATGGACTTTAATACTTTTGAGTCATGAATGCCAAGGAAGAACATTAGCTATGTAGTGGGGGTGGGGTTATTTTCATACATAACATACATTCATTAATCAAATTTATTTCGGTATTGTGGGAATGGATATTGTCAAGATGTACAAGATTATACTCTTTCTGAACAGTTACATCATTAGTCAAAGCATACGGCATTTCACCCGAACATTAGTTGACATCATTGATAATAATGGTATAATCGAAGGAAATGTAAAGAATATAATGTGTTATTAATTGGAAGAAAAAATGAAAGTCGACCTCATATTTCTGTTACATTATTATCAGAAGATTAGCCCAGCGAAATTTTATTATATATTTTGTTCTAATACATAGTTAATGTAATAGAAATATCCTTCTAATCACCATGCCATACCTCACAAGTAAAGAAAGAGGACTATATTGCGTTACGAAAATTAAGTAATTGTTCAGTAGTTGCTTTAACCTCTATATTTCAGCCAACTAAGAATACCATAGCTTATATATATATATATATATATATATATATATATATATATATATATATATATATATATATATATATATGAGCATTTATATAGAGGACATTAATATATATTTGTAGGAAATATTATAAATGTTTTGAAGGCGAAGCAGCTGGATGTCTTAATCAGAGTAAAGAGTTTTGTAAGGGAAAGGATTTCTATTTATCCCTTCAACATCCTTCAATCTTCAGAATTTCCTCAGGAAGGCCATAATAAGCCACTCCTAGCTCTTTGTACCATTCAGGCTTGCCGCACAGCCCACCCCCAACCATCAGTGTCTCTCTCTCTCTCTCTCTCTCTCTCTCTCTCTCTCTCTCTCTCTCGATCCCTCCCTCCCTCTCTCTCTCTCTCTCTCTCTCGATCCCTCCCTCCCTCTCTCTCTCTCTCTCGATCCCTCCCTCCCTCTCTCTCTCTCTCTCGATCCCTCCCTCCCTCTCTCTCTCTCTCTCTCTATCTCTCTCTCTCTCTCTCAATTTTCTCCTTTCTCTTTCTCCCCCCCCCCTCCATGTCCCAAACAGAAGGGTCTTAGTATATATGATTTCCACTGAAATAAGAAATATCAAGGCATATGTATTAGAGGTGATTTGCTCCAGATACTCCGGTGGGCGTCGATAGAAATTTATACATTCTCATTTTTTGAATGTATCCCTAAGTCTTGAAAAACATTATAATCCGCTTAAGAGAGATCCTTTTAACGGGTATTTGGCTGTTTATTTTTGGCCAGTAACTGACGTCGATGATAATTTGACTCAAGGGACTGTAAGAAAATAATTGAAATAAAATTGACCTTGCCCCAGAACGGGTAATGTAAAAACTCATAGCCGAAGGAACGAGAAAGTTTTCAACCAGCATAACAACTTACAAATGAAAGATATGATAAGCGTACTAGCCAGAAGAAGATAAAATGTCCAATGAAACTACAGGTGGCACCTGACAGAAATGCCTGTATATCAAGCTAAGATACTTTAAATCCAAAAAGGTGGCATGCTCCTTCAGGCCTTAACATCGATAAAAATGATAGAAAGCTGAGAAGCCACAGCGAACATGTCGGATGGGGAAGAATCCCTTACGAAACTAGAAATAATATAATGTATTTGTGTACAAATGCAATAGATTAGAACTAATGGAAATGTGGATCTGAAGTAGAACAACTATACAAATTTGGATTATAAACAAATCCATCGTGGAAGTTCATAGTGGTAAGTTATAGCAGTAAATTCTTATCAAGGCCATGGAAAAAAGGAGAGTGATAACGTTTTGGGATTATAATAAGGCTCAACGACTTAAGCACAAATATATTTGAAATTAAAGTCCTTGAGCATAGAAAAAGAGGGAGGCCTAGAAGATCCTATTTTGTAGACATCAAACATCTAATGGATTTCTGTGAGTACAGTAATATAAAAGAGCAGCTTCTCTAAGAACATAACTAGGCGTAGCCTTTAGATCATGATGATTTATGTATACTAAATACTGGTAAATACATTTTTTTTCATATAAGGAAACAAATTATTACAATAATATGTTGAATGAATAATATCAACCTACTAGCATTGCAACACAGTGGCCCAATGTTAGTATGATTTTAGACCGATTTAACTTTTTGCTAAAGTCAAAATGATATTTGTCCTTCTGCTGTAAAAAATTGACCCCTTAAGACATGGATATCTTTATCTTCTTTGCTATATGATATGTGCTTAAATATCTTTGAATAATGAACGAAGGCGCTTATTATAGTAATGTGTTCTATATAGAAATCAATAATGTCACTTAAGCATCTTTATTTTCTTGAAATATTGTTAAGTCCTGTAAATTAATATTATGTTAAGTTTAAACTTACTCAAGAAGAAGAAGGGGAAGATAAAACTATGCTGGTCCCTCCAGGCTTCCTCAGCGCATACTTGACTTCTCTAAGCATACTTCAACAACTAAAGAAATTCAAGGAATTTTAATAACCATCCTACCTTTCCTTCTTGCATTTAACGCTGACATTACACCTTGTTTTAGCTTTTAGAGCCAGTTAAGGAAATTAACAAGGATTTCACAATATTTCATTTCATTGTATACCACGTTTCTACGTATATCCGATGTTGTGTCTCGTAACTAAGAATTGTTTAGGTATAATGGGAGTCGTCTGTATTATGTTAAAACTTTAGATAATGTAGCAGCCTGTCAACTATAATTTTGGCATAGGAATATTAAATATTTAAGGGAAAAACTTGGTTAACTATTTTGGTTATAAAACGAAATGTAAAATATATTTGACATTACACAATTATTTAACAAATGTGCATGGACTGTACAGAAAAATAAAATCCCTCCACGTAGGGTTACTATACACAGGAAATGTACAACAACCTACATTGTGTATATGGCGCTTTAGAATCTTCGTAAAATACTGCAAAATTTGCATTTTGCATTTCACCCATGTATGACGACAATTTAAGAGGACCTTTTTTTCGTCATCAACATGGCAATCATTTGAAGAACATTTTGAAAGGTTGGACCTAGAACAAGCCTTAGACGGTGATTTAACCTTTAAACGACAAGGCTGTGTCATACGTGACACCTATGCCGTAAGTTGTACACTCATGAGCTTGGAACAAACAGGACAAGCCTGGTGTGCTTAATACCCTCCTATTCAATAGTCAACTACATGTCAAGATTATTGCATGTTCTGTCCTCCACCATTTTTCGTACTTTTTCGGAGTTTTTGTGCCGGGCGGTATCGTATTTGATACAGCCTTGTTGTTAAGTTCCCTTTTGTAAATTTTCTATGACACTGAATTCACTATTTACCACTGAAGATGAGATTAGAAATGAAGTTTTAAGACAAATGGAAGAAAGTGATAGTAATTTATAAATAATAAAAGAAATAGAAGAGGTACGTACCCGTCTTTCCAGTAAATGACAAAGAAGTATTGCGTTGAACGCATAGTATACTTTGGTTTCCCAGAATGCAAATAACGAATCGTCAAGTGAATAGTTTCATGTTTTTGTATTATTTTCCTTATAAATGGGTGTCCATGACTTTATTTTGTACTGTGTAGGATAATATTTGTATGTAATTTTTTATACTTAGGTATATTTTTGTATAATAGTAATACGCTACTAATATATGCTTCTTTGTATATTTATTTCGTAAGTGATGGTATTACATAGTATGTTATTATATAATAAATTACATAATTTATTATTATACTATAAATATTTTTACTTGGAGGAGGAACAGGCTGCTTTTTGACCAAACCGACAGACCCAGGATCACATCTTCTCCCTAAGGTCTATAATAGAATAGGCCTGGGAAAGAGGCAAAATCATGTACCTGGCGTTCCTTGATATTAAGGCGGCATTCGATATGGTCCCAAGACACGAAATTTGGGCAGCACTAGCAGAGAAGAATATTCCTGGAGCACTAATAGCTGCTATAAAATCCACCTACCACGACACGAAAGGAATAGTAAGGTTAAATGGAAGGGAGTCCGAAGCCTTTCGAATGGACATAGGTATAAAGCAAGGAGACAGCCTTAGTCCTCTGTTGTTCATCATATTTATGGATGAGATCCTAAAAAAATATAAACGGAGAACAGCAAGGACAGTAGTGGGAAAATGGAATATGAGTATGATCCTAGCTCAAGCAATGATCTTCGCGGATGATATAGTCCTTATAGCGGATACACAGGACAAACTGCAGCAAGCAATTGTCGAGTGGGAAGCAGAGCTATGTAGGAAAGGAATGACAATCAATGCAAGTAAGAGCAGGGTAATGCATATAGGCCGAGAGGAAGAAAATGTGGAGATCCAATGCAGAGGGGAAATCCTGCAAATGACAGAAGATTATACATATCTTGGAACTGTCATAAGCAGAAATCCAAAAATGGATGGAGAAATTTCCAACAGGATCACCAAAGCAAACAGTGTTTATTACCACATATGCAACACTATAGCGGGAAAGAGAGAGGTGGACAAAAATGTTAAAATGCACATTTTCAAGGTCATTTACCTACCTACCATGATATTTGGCAGCGAAAGCTGGGTCCCACTGGACAAACACTGGAGCCGAGTAACATCCGCAGAAATGAAGTACCTCAGGAGGGTTACCGGTTGGACCCGGAGGGATCAGATCAGGAACCAGCGGATCCGAGAGTACTTGGGAGTCTCAGCAGTCAAAGAATCTGTTGAAAAGAAACAGCTGAGATGGTTTGGCCACCTCTGCCGTATGCATGAAGACCAGGACCCTAGGAAGTTCTTTGAGGCCAGACCGACGGGAAGGCGACCTCGTGGCAGGCCGAGAATTACATGGGCAGAATACATCTCCAGGCTTGGACAGAACAGAGGGAAGGGTCTGAATGCCATGAGAGCTCTGGCCAGGGACCGTGATGCATGGCTGTCCTGGACTGAGGTACCTCCACGCTGTAAGGCACAAAGGAGTTAGCAAAAGAAGAAGAAGAAGCATATTTTTATTTAATATTTCATTTCAAGCTCTCATTGGTGACGAGGGGGGGGGGGTACTCACAAGCACACGCACACACTAACACACTATTCTTCTTAACATTTCTAAATGTTATTTTGAGACAAGAAGAGTGATTCTGAGCATAATAAAATGGAAAATATGCATATGGCCGGTAGGTGTCGTGTATGACACCTACTTGTCAAATTTGTCCTTCGTCACAGCCTTGTCGTCTGAAGGTTAAAAGAAGACAACATTTTTAAACTGGTCCTACTGTAGCTGTGCTATATGTATTTTTTATCTGCTCTTTAAAAATATTTTTAATGTCTAAGTGGTACATAAAAACAAGCAAGATAATAAAACAGCTATTAATAACTTTTTGGGGGCTGTTTCACAAGTGAGAAACTAAATTTACAATATCCAGAATTTTAAACTGGAAGCTGGAAACCACCAGATCAAAATACTCAAGGGTGCAAGAGGACATTTGATAAACACGGTGGAGTGTATGGAAATAAAATTCTAGAAAGTAAATAACGAAATGAATGTATATGTCCAGCTGGATGCAAACACATCTCACATATCCAGATCGTTCTCTGCCCCCTCCCTAGCTGCTTGGTAAACCTTACTATGTCGGTAGGGTAATAACCAGTTCTCTAGGCAAACCGACGCTTTGAGGGCCAATTTTGTTCTCTTATAATAGTATGATAAAAATATTGATTACAATTTATTCATTATTTATTTAGCTTTAACAAAAATAATATTAAATGCGATACTGTTTTTAACTTTTAGAGCGTAATCCTTATTCATTGTAGTTGTGTTGCTTGTAGCTCTGAAGATGGCAATGTAGATTGAATTAACCTTTAAGCTTTTATTGAGTAACTGCAAAGTTGAGTTACCTGAAAATTTTTAAATTGTAATTTTAAATAACCCATTAATAAGGAGCTACACTGTTCGAAATGCGTTAGAGCTGAATACAAAATAACAGAATTATTATAAACAATAGAGCTCCGCACTTGAGCCTTGGCTCTTCTTAAAGACGGTAAAAACAAAAACAAGTAAACAAAATAACAAAAAATGGAACACAAATAATATAAAGAATAATAATCTAAACGGAACACAAAGCAGTAAAAAAAGAAACAAGAAACACGAACATAACTTAAAATTAAAAAAAGTGTTAAATAAATAAGTGAACAGAAAATTTGGTAACTTAGAAACAACAGGTACTCATAAAAACAGGGATATATCATTCAAATTTAAACACATCACACACACACACACACACACACACACACACACACAGACACACACATTAAAAAGTGTAACATATATAATTAAATATTGCTTTTTTAATATGTCCGAATAGAGGCGATATGAGGGCTACCCTCAATCA
Organism: Riptortus pedestris; assembly: GCA_019009955.1. Classification (NCBI taxonomy): domain Eukaryota; kingdom Metazoa; phylum Arthropoda; class Insecta; order Hemiptera; family Alydidae; genus Riptortus; species Riptortus pedestris. The sequence goes on from CM032231.1 coordinate 45,008,951, forward strand.
GTAGTTCTTTAAAGTCATGTGGAATGTTTAAGTAAGTTCGTAACCTGCTGTTAGTATGTGTACAGCTAATCCAATGTTGCAATGAGTAGAAAAATGCTAGTATCTTTTGTTCATTATCTAAGAATATGTCGTATAAAATAAATAAGATGTTTTGAACAAAGAAAATTTTGGTCCATTATGGATAAACATTAAAAATATATATGCATAGATATATATTGTATATATCTATGTGTCTCTTTGCAATAATTATGTACAAAATAATCATGAAGACGCAGTGGAATTTTATTACATGTATTATAAATGCACAAGCGTTCGGTGTTTGTCCTTACTTCTTGAGGCTTTCATTGAATTTCGTATAGAACGGTGGAACGAAGAAAAAAATGAGAAATAGTTTTTGTTGAGAAGCAAGGATGTCGTGACAGGCCATCTGTCATTGTGAAATACGGCTAAGGAAGGACAGTGTTAGGAATTTGTTTCTTTGTGTCAGAATCCAAGACGGTATCTTTTATACCTCTTATATTTGTACTACTACAGACAGATTTTGCATTCTCGATTAAGCCAATCGATATTCTGCCAAGCCTACAATCGGAAAAAAAACAGTCGCAATTTAAGCGATCTCCCTACAGCTGTTTTTGAGAGAAACTATTATTTATTGCCATTTATTCTCCTATTGCATTGGATTCGAAGTGATTATTCTCATCTCTCTCTCTCTCCCTCTCTCTCTCTCTCTCCCTCTTTCTCTCTCTCTCTCTCTCACTCTCTATCTCTCTCTCTCTCTCTATCTCTCTCTATCTCTCTCTCTCTCTCTCTCTCTCTCTCTCTCTCTCTCTCTCTCTCTCTCTCTCTCTCTCTCTCTCTCTCTCTCTCTCTCTCTCTCTCTCTCACTCTCCCTCCCTAAATTAATAATTGCCTTCTTACTAATAGGAAGGACATTCCTGTAGAGGATTAATAATGCACTCAGCACGACAAGGCAAATCTGTAGTGGCGTACCTCAAGGAGCCAAGGAGCAACCCCAATAGGACACGAACTATCGCTACTTTAAATTTCAGGCCATTCTGTTCTTTTCAGAGAATATTAATATAGACTAAAGTCTAAGTTGGGTTAGTAGTAATATACATACCAAGTGTCATAAAATTCGGTTAAGCCGTTTATGGGTGAAAAGGTTACAAACAAACAAACATACAAGAAAGAAACAAAATCCAGTTATGGTGTCTGAGATGTGAAACGAAAAAATATCATGAAATTTCCAGAAAAAAATCAATGTAAAGACAGAGGTTACAATTATATATATATATATATATATATATATATATATATATATATATATAAATTTACCAAATTTTTAGTAAATAACACAATTTTTGAATATTCAAGTCATGAGCTACACAGGCATCTACTAAAAATCCAAAAGATGTGGGTACGCTTCAGTTTACTCTCTGAGGGACAAATTGTAAATTCAGGCCACTTCCAGGAAATGTAAAGTTTGATCAAAGGAAATACTATAACAACCAGAGGTTCTTCAAGAAATAGTCATTTTACATTAATACATTCGTTTATTTTCTCCAAAAAAAATGACTAAGTAGAATAAAGAAAAATTCTTGAGAATGGAAAATAAGATCTAATCATTTATTATTACATAGCAAAATAATTATTTTAGTTTACTGCAAGAAAAAAAAGAAAAAAAAAAAAAAGAAAAAAAAAGATTATGAGAACAAATTCATAGATAATTTACTTACTATTTGATTGTTTACTTCAATGAAAATATGCTGTTAAGACTAGGTAATTGAAAAAAAAAACACAATTGTGAATCTCAAAAATTGACATTGTAAAACTGGATGCGTACTATTGACAGCACCCAGAGGTGGAGCTTTAATCTGATATTCCAGTCAGCTGTCAGTTTGGGTTTAACGGTTTTTTTTGGGGGCTTTTTTTTTTTTTTTACTAAATATCTTGAAATATTCCAGAGGCAGTTTAATATTAAAAACTTTTAACAACCCCATGACCCTTTTAGTATTAATTTCTACAACTAAGAATTCCTGATTCCGTAAATTTGATTCGTACAGGTTTAAATCTACGATTTACTACGGCTGCATGTGACTAGTTATCTACTTAATGAAATATAACTGAAGATTGTTTAAGATATTTGCCAAAATAGTTGTATTGATATATTTTATATATAATAAAAGTTTCACTTTACAGTTTTATTCATTAATAACTCCAGAATCCCAATAACTGGGAACTAGTTTATATAAAAAGCTTTCCGAAACATTCAATGCCGAATATTATTTATTTCTCACCATCTAAACTGATGAGAAAAAGTTGTAAAGGTTTAAAAAACTATTAAGCCCTGATGGAAAGTTAGCTTTTTCACATCGCTTCCATTGACATTGAACTGCTGTTGTTCGTCATTCTGTGCATATTTTTTATGTCCAACATATGTATATACGATTTAGTTTATGCCCCCTTTATGGATATTCATGGTGCACTCAAGATTTATAAATATGTCTTCATAAGCCCATTGATTCTACCTAACAGATGATAAATTGTTGAGAATTATGTGTATTTCTCTTTTGATTTTTAAGCGTAAATTAAAGATAATATTGGCTAGAGGCTGAAATTGGGTGAGAAGGGAAAAAGTTTAGTAGAGGGAAAACAAAATTTCAAAATATTATTGTTTTTAAGAGTTTTATTGAACATTGTGGTGTATTGAATATTATTGGACAATTTATACCTTACAATGTTTGATTCACGTTGTCGCAAACTTTAGTATTGACTGAGATATGTGCATTTTATAGTTTTCAACCATGCATGGACCTTCTTACAAACTCGTTTTATTTTGAGCTATATTAATAAGCCAATATATCACTATAGAATATATCATGTTTTGCAATATGGTTATGTTTAGTCATTAATGACACCGACGAGTAATTGTTTCCATAAAAATAAAATTTTAGTTTAATATTTATTTTAATCAACATTTCGATGTCAATAAAAAATGAGGGTATTCGCATTTTCTGTTGAATCAGTAATTATATCATTGAAATTATTTTTTTTCTATTCTGCTTAATTCTTCAGTGTACTGCTTGAATTCTGCATTGTGAGGGTATTCGTTGTAAGAGTGACTGATAAATGAAGGAAATAGCTCAAAGGAAAAATTAGCCTGATTAATAAATTGTTAAGGAGAAAGAGATGAATGTGAATGAATTGGTCTAATTGACAATTAAAAGTGTTGAAGAAATTAAAAACGGTTGACAAATTATACGTTCCATGGATCCTCATCTTTCCTCTGAAATTAATTCTTCATCGTTCTGATCTAAAGACTACGCTCTGTAGTAGCAACTATTAAGTTCATTTGGAAGCTGCTCATTTCATATTTCTGTTCCCACTGAAAACCATAAGGTGTTACCTACAAATATATATATAACTATAAGGAGATGCCTACAAATATTGACTTTCTAGAACTCCTTCTGCCCTTATCGCCAATATTCCCACCTTCAAATAGTTTTCTGATAAATTCATACTTGCCATTGATATTATCAAGAAGTTTCACCCCCCGCATGGAGTTACCTCATTTTTTCCATTGCCTTGATAAGACATTTACAATAACTTACAGCATTTATAGCTCCCTCATTGCATTTTTTTTATTCCAATTAGTGTTACATAAAATGACAGGGATTTAAATAAGTTGGCTGCTTAGTGGAGCACGGGAGGGGGGGATTAAAACAAATAGAATAATTTAAAAATATTTTTTATCAAAAAATAAAAATTACTTAAATAAATAGTAATTGAGCGCCACCTACATTTTAGCAGATTTCCCTAAGGGAAATTGAGGTTGTACTCATGACGCAATTTTCGAAATTTTTCTTCAAATGTCCATCGATCCTACCGGAGATGACGAAAATGAGGTCCGTTCAAAACTATATATATATATATATATATATATATATATATATATATATATATATATATATATATTTGTGTGTTACCGCTCTAGCGGTCGCAATTTTTGTTTGATCGTTACCAAACTCGATATTTGATTGTTTTATGTAAAAAGAAAGACCAAGTTCGCTAACGGCTGAAATCGGACCAGTGGGAGAAGGGGGGTTTAGAGGGGAGGATTTTCGAAAATTCGAAATATTTCCGTTACTCGTGACGTCGGATCGAAAAATTGTATAGAATCAATCTTATTGCTAATTAAATTTACTATAAATATTGCTATATCCATGTATTCTCTATCTTGAATATTAACCGAGATATTTGCATTTGTATTAAATCTGGGCGGATAACGGATGAGTGAGTTTCCCGCCAAAAGCTAGGTCGGCCGTTTCCTTAACTGTTCGGCTCTCGTGAAATTTCTCTATTGTATAACTTCACGTGGGAAATCTGCTAAGTTTACGCAGCCGCTGCGTGACGGACGTTTTATTTTGAGAACTAAAATTGAGGTAATGTAGGAAACTCGAATAGATATTTATTAAACTGTTAACAAACAAACAAAAAAAACTTAGTAATCTGGAGGACACTAAATTGGCCGAAATCCCTCGTGCTAAAGAGAGTTATTGAAAAAAAATTGGTTCCCAGCTCAGGGTGAAATCCTGCTATATATCTTTTATTAAAATTAGGTTTATTGCCATAATTTAAATGAGAGTATAGGGAGGGGATTACATAATAAAATCGATATAAATAAAATAATATAGTCGTTTATTGGAGAAAAAAAAAATATTAAAGAATAAATACACAATATTACACCTTAACAAAAGGGGAAACATATTTCTAAATAAATACATATAACAGAAAAATAGGAAAATTTAACTTTAGCTCAGAGCTCCTTATTTAATATATATTCCTAAAACCCAAAAGTCCGTCACGCAGGGGCTTCGTGAACTAAGCATCTTTCCTTTGTGAAAATCGTAGGTAAGAAAACTCTTTAACTTTTTCAAGTATAATTCCTGTTCTAATACATAGCAATGCAAAGCTCTTTATCTTTTGGTAGCTTTGTTACATTTTTTTATTTTTACTATATTACTCTGGTAGAGCGACTCAAAGAATTGTGTAAAGGTGGTTTCTTGGGTAAGTTAGCTACAGGTGTCGGCTTTGCACTTCCTTTGATCTGAGCTGGAGTTAATCCCGGAGTCATGGAAACCACCCTGCTCAAGGTTTACTCCGTATTCCCTTTGCCGAACTCCATCTGTAATCCAAGCAGCCATTTCTGGGGGAAGATAAGCCCGTTCTAGCTAGCGCTATCATTTACAAATGTGCTCACAATTTGCAATTGATAGGGAACGGAAACTTCAATATTAACCCCCAATCCGGTGGAGTATAAAACTAATTAAATTACAAAGATTGAGAGTAATAGGAAATCATAAGGAGTATACTGAACATTAACAAAGAATTACTTAATTAATGGTGGTTATAAATGTACATCTGGTGGGCAGTATTGTATACTTAACACTGCAGTAGTCGCGCCCCTCATCAGTACAAGAGTGGGAGCACGTTATCTCTCAGATGACCTACCACTTTACCTTAAGTATTAAGTAAGAAGGTTAGTTTTAATTCAGCCTGCACTAATATTTGTTTAAAAGTTATAATTGATACATAACACATGATTTATGACTATATAATATGAAAAACAAATATTTCACGTATTATCTTGGCTTACACAATATAAAATTGATACATCATTTGTTATACTTACACATTATATAGTCAGGTTTATAAAATAAAATAGTTAGGTAGGTTTATAAAATGAAATATGACCGTTTCCTAAATAAATTACTTGATAACTTATCTCCAAAATATTCAGAAGAAAAAAAAAATAATACCATCTTCTAGTATTTCTCGATACATTATAAAGTGAGCAAATTTTATCCAATATGTCCACACCTACCTTGGTTTGATTATAATGTGTTATAATGGAAGGCTTTTTCTTAGCTCCTGTTCTCTCATTTATTTCTCCGTCAAAATGCATACTGGATATAGCCAATACATTTCTAATTTTTGGACTTATTTTTTGCGACATAGGAAACCAGGGTGCCCTCCTTCCTTTAAGCGAAGATGCTTGAATTTATTTCCATATTTTTTATACTTTTAAGCTCCCTGTAAATCTGCCACTGCACTACTTGCAAAGGTAGTCACGCGGGATCTCACAGATGTCTGAAGGTCATGAATAGTACTGGAGAATCAGAAAAGGGTTGAAACAGTACTGGTGGAAGGCTCTAGACATGAGGGGAAGGTAGCTAGGGTGGGGGGCACCCAGGCTCTATCCTCTACTCAGCAGTTCAAAAAGTCTCTCCAAGTCATTTCTCAGATGACATGCGACTACTGCAGTGTTAATTGCGGTATACTTACAAATATCTATTATAACTTACATTCTCCAAGAATAGCAGCAATATGACGGGTTATTGAGAGTCATCGTACTTAGAAAATTAAACACTACAATAATTGTTGAAGTACCACAAACTTGACCCATGTACATGGAGAGACACGCTGGTCTTTATCGTTATGTTTATGAACATAATTTGGTGTTTATCACTACTTGGTGATCGTTTATTACTACATCTATTCGAGTAGCTACCTTGCAGAGTTCATGAGCCAGACGTCGGCCGGGGACGACCGCTTTATGAAGACTCTAATTCATAATTACATTTTGTAATTCAAATAAGTTCAAGACGTGTTATTTTAAATAATAAAGTGATTTATTTTAACCTTTGAACGACGAGGCTGTGACCCAGAACAAATTTGACAAGTAGGTGACATACATGAGGTGATATGCATATTTTCCATTTTATTCTGCTCAGAATCACTCTTCTTGTCTCAAAACAACATTTACAAAAGTTAAGAAGAATAGCGTGTTAGTGTGTGCGTGCGGTTGATAGTACCACCCCCCCCCCCGTCGCCAATGAGAGCTTAAAATTAAATATTAAATAAAAATATGCAAAAAATATATTTATAGTATAATACTATATTATGTAATGTTTATTATATAATACCATACTATGTAATACCTTTGCTTACGAAATAAATATGCAAAGAAGCATATATTAGTAGAATATTACTATTATACAAAAATATACCTAAGTATGAAAAAGTATATACAAATATTAAAATACACAGTACAAAAATAAATCAAAGGTCACTCATTTCTAAGGAAAGTAATGCAAAATAAACAAACAAAAAAACAGGAGACTATTCACTTGACGATTCTTAATTGGCAAAACATTCAGGGAAACCATAGTATACTATGTGTTCACCGCAAATACTTCTTTGGCATTTACAGCAAAGACGGGTACCTCTTCTATTTATTTTTTTATTATTTATAAATCACTATCACTTTCTTCCATTTGCCTTAAAAGTTCATTTCTAATCTCATATACAGTGATAAATACCGAATTCAGTGTCATAGAAAATTTACTAAAAGGAAGTTAAACAACTAGGCTGTGTCAAATACGACACCTACCGGCACAAACACTCCAAAAAGTACGAAAAATGGTGGAGGGAAGAGCGTTCAATGACCTTGACATGTAGTTGACTATTGAATAGGAGGGTATTAAGCACACCAGGCTTGTCCTGTTTGTTACAAGCTCATGTGTGTACAACTTGAGACATAGGTGTCACATATGACACTGCCTTGTCGTTTAAAGGTTAATATGATTTAATAATCATGTTTGAATGTGTGTTCCGATAACCAATAAGTACCAACGAACTAGTCCTGGCTGGACTTCGTATATGTCACTCTCTAGTAATCCATGGTTACCTATTTGAAAAGAAAACATGCCTAAATTCAATGATTGTAGTGCTCCCCTTACAATATAATACACACCCTACAACAAACTAGAAAAGAGGTGAACATTTGCATATCCCGTATGACTTACACGACATATTTACGTCGAATACACGACATACTACGGACGGTAGACAACACATAATATCTCAACATTATAAAAAGTCCGTCACTCAAGAGCTGCTTAAACTAAGCAGATTTCCCACGTGAAGTTTTACAGTAGATAAATCTACATACTGGCAGAATTAACACCTCCCTGAATATTAAGAGAATAAATACATTCGATAATGAGAAATCTTTCAGTCATACCTCCCAACAGAAAGCGTCTGAGTTGTAAACAAACAGGCCTGCCAACTACTCATAGCTGGACAGCTAGATAGAAATATTCTTCAACGGAAAGAAAAACAATTACTGAAATATATCTGAGTATAACATATTAATTTAATTTAAAACTATTTACTATATCTAGTACTGTAATTTATAATGAATCAGAATAACTTTTATCTCAATAAAATTGTATTAGTCCAAGAAATTATGACAGGGGAGGGGAGTCACCAGAACATATTTGCATGTTTCTCGTATAATAAAGGTCTCTTTAAAACATTATTTGGTATTTAAGCTTCGAATAATGCATTTTATTATGTAACAGAATATTGTTTATGTAACATGAGTCGAAGTGGGAATTTCCTGAATGCTGAAAAATAAAAAGTCCGTCACGCAGGGGCTGCGTAAACTAAGCAGATTTCCCCTGTGAAGTTTTACAATATAGAAATCTGCATACTGATAACACAATACCACCGTGATTAGATAATGAGAAATCTTTGAGTTAATTAAAATAAATTCCCAACTGAAATGGCTTCTGAATTGTAAGAATAATTTATATTTTAATAACTCAAATTTTAGTAGTCCAAGAACTAAAGAAGGGGGGGGCGGATGAACAGAACGTATTTGCATAAATCTCACAAAGTAAGGAAGGTAAGGTAAGGTTAGAAGAAGCTTCCGCCTGAGCCGAGAAATGACGAAGATGGCCGACGTAATCCGAAGTATACCCGACCACAGACTTCATAAAAATTCAAATTCGGTTAATATTCAAGATAGAGAATAAACTTATATAACAATATTTATAGTAACTTTAATTTGCAATAAGATTGCTTCTATACAATGATTCAATCCGATGCATAATAACGGAGATATTTTGAATTTTCGAAAATTATATATATATATATAATTTTGAACGGACCTCATTTTTGTCATCTCCTGGGTAGGATCGATGGACATTTGAGGAAAACTTTCGAAAATCGCGTTATGAGTACGACCTCAATAGCTGATTTTCCTTAAGGGAAATCTGCTAAAATGCAAATATCTAGATTAGTATTAAAGATAGAGAATAAATGCATATAACATTCTTTATACTTCGTTTAATTTGAAATAAGATTGGTCCTATACAATTATTCGATCCAACGTATAGTTTTATATATATATAATTTTGAAAGGACCTCATTTTCGTCATGAGATATGAGCATTCATAGAGGTTGAGAAGCAAAACCTGACACTATATTCCAAACAGAAGCAACACACGATACAAATTTGAACTCTATTGGTTAAAAGATGTATATTTCTACGAACGGTACGGATTCCCGCTGAAGTTTTATAATTAAAGATGACAAAAATAAAAAAGGACCACAGAAATTGGTTTTCATGGAAAAATGATGAAAGGACAGGGAAGGATTCATTAATTGAAGTTTGTTTCTGGGAAGTAGTTCTTATTTCTTCATAACTTCGTTTTGCTGTATATGATTTAAGTAATAATGTAAACAGGTAATTTTTAAAGGCAAATACTCCGTTACGTAAAGGTAAAAGCCAATTTCTATCACGATATTTATCGCTGTGTTATAAGAGTAAACATTTCTAATTAATATTCGACATAGTGCTTTTTTATTCAAAATAACAGCAGATACACATTTTCTGTGCCATTCGGATTCTGGAAAATTGAAGAAAACCAATAAGTAAATTGGCAGTAAAACAATTAGGTAAATCAAACAGTTCGGAAAATTGATGAAAGGGAATTGTGAGAGTAGGAAGTAGAACTGCTCAATCAGTTGCAAATGTCCTAAAGAGATTCCAAAGTAAATTTGTTGAACAAATGGTGTAAACCAAAAAAAAAAAAAAAAAAAATGCTGAGCCAATCCCTTTCTGGAGTCTTAAGGCTCAAATGGAGTGTTTCAAGATAAAAGCTTTTCCGCTGAGGCTCAGTGAAAATCTCCAGCCTATGGAAAACTAGCTAATACCACTCAATCAGTTACTTCTTCTATGGAAAAGGTTTTTCTTCAATAGAAAAAAAAAGTTTAAACATATACTAATATAATTGACATGGCGTAAAACAATATCAGCGAAACTATATAGATATTTATGTAGTAAAAACTAACTATTTTATTTTGTTGACTAATAAAACAAGAATCAAAATAATAATAACCGCATAGAAGAAAATTAAAGTAAATGCAATATAAATTAACTCTTTCTATTGAAATTTTTTCAAATTGCTTTCATATTATTATTCATATTGATGTTAGTTTATACTTGACTACTTTTTGGATTAGTTTATAGAATTGCTGTTATGTATTTTATAAAAACTATAATTCCTTGGCGTCAAGGCCTGGAGAAAAAAAAAAGTCGGTTTCGTAGTGGTTGCGTAATCTATGCAGATTTCTCAAGTGCTGGTATAATATTCTTGTAATCTCATCTCATCTTTCTCTATTTATAAAAAAAAAAAAAGTCCATCACGCAGGGGCTGCGTAAACTAAGCAGATTTCCCACGTGAAGTTTTTCACGAGAGCCGAACAATTAAGAAAACGGCCGACCTAGCGCTTGGCAGGAAACTCTCATCCGTTATCCGCCGAGATTTCATAAAAATGCAAATATCTCGGTTAATATTCAAGATAGAGAATAAATGTATATAACAATATTTATAGTAACTTTAATTTGCAATAAGATTGATTCTATACAATTTTTCGATCCGACGTACAGTAACGGAAATATTTCGAATTTTCGAAAATCCTCCCCTCTAACCCCCCTCCCCTCCCACAGGTTCAATTTTAGCCGTTAACGAACTTGATCTTTCTTTTTACATAAAACGACTAAATATCGAGTTTGGTAACGATCAAACAAAAATTGTGACCGCTAGAGCAGTAAGAGACAAATATATATATATATATATATATATATATATATATATATATATATAGTTTTGAACGGACCTCATTTTCGTCATCTACTAGGTAGGATCGATGGACATTTGAAGAAAAATTTCAAAAATTCCGTCATGAGTACAACCTCAATAGCTGATTTCCCTCGAGGGAAATCTGCTAAAACGATGAATATAAGGTGGGGGGGGGTTACTGAATGCAGAAAACAAGAAGGTACAAATAACTCGCTTTATATTTAGTTACCATAAAATGACAATAGTTTGTGATTGATATAATATATTGGTGATATGACATTTTATGATCTGACTCCTAGTAACGGAGATATTTTGAATTTTGGAATTTCCCCCTCTTTAAACTATTCATGGTCCGATTTCAGCCAATAACAAATATGATGTTTAATGATGACTGAAACGACTAATTTCGAGCATAGCTTAGATCAAATAAACGTTTTCGAGTAAAGAACGAAAAATCTTAATTTTAACGTCATCAAATGACGTGCTTGCTTGTATCTCACAAAGTAATAGTTCAATGAAAAACATATTTGGTATTTAACATCGGAATGAAGTAATTCATATATAACAGCGTTTTGTTAATATGATATGAGTAGTAGGGGGGAGGGGTTACTGAACTCTGAAAACTAAAAATTCCAAATATTTCGGTTAATAGTAAACATAGAGAAAACATGTATATAGCAACATTTATAGTCAATTAAATTTACAGTAAGATTAATTCTATACACTTTTTCGATCTGACGTATAATAACGGAGAAATTTGGAATTTCCAAAATTAGTGCCCAATAAACCCTCCTCCCGTAGATCCAATTTTAGCCGTTAGCGAACTTGATCATTAGTTTTGCATGAAACGCTTATATATCGAGTTTATTAACGAAAAAACAATAATTGCAACCGCTAGAGCGGTAACAGACACACACACACACACACACACACACACACACATATATATATATATATATATATATATATGTATATACACATACAATTATGGAAGGCCTTAATATTCGGCATATCTAGGGATGAACATTTGAAGAAATATTTCGGAAACTGCGTCATGAGTACAACCTCAATAGCTGATTTCCATTAAGATGAAAATAGCAGTAAGTAAATATACCTAATATATAGAGAGGTTCATGCAAATTTCACAGCATCCACAAGCGCACTTACAGGAACATTTTGAATTAGGGCACGTTTTTCCATACCCATTTCCTACTCATGAAGGAAGAGCAAGAAGGTATATTGTTCCTCAAATACGTCAAACACTACAAATTGTAGGCCTTTTTTTTCTTGCCCAGATGGCATCTTTCAAGGCCTAATTTGGATCCTCGCCAGGCAAAGGATTCTATTTCGCTAGCAAATCAGCCCTGGAAGAGTTACAGTCAAATGGACACAGTCTTTATTATTCTCTGCCCAGTGCTTAACAAGGAAAAGAAATATACACCCAGCTGCCTCTCTGTTTCCGTAATCAGTTTTTTTCAGCAAAGCGTGGAAAGAATATTCAATTGACACCTACTGTGGAAAATTCAAAGTCTATACTCCTTTTTATCTTATTGGAGTATTCTCGTTTTACGCTTTAAAGCAATTGAAATAGAACAAATTCTATTGTAAGCTATAAGCAATTTTACAATTGGAGTGAGACTGAATATGTGTAATGATATTGCATTTTGTTTGTATCAGATACTTCGAGTGGCCGTTTGAAGACCAACATCTCAAAACTCCGGTATTACGTAAGGCCAATTACAAATAACTGTCCCTTAGTCGTATGATACAATCAATTTTTATACATGACTACGACAGGCTCATACTGGAGGTAAAGTTAATGCGCCTAGAGGTTGACAAGATATTCCGGCTGGTTCCTATCTTAGGGCTTTCCTTGTTTGGAAGGTTTGATATGTGCTTAGTGACATTTATTCTAGAGGTTAAGACAATGGTAAGGGCTCTTTCTTTTACCTTATGGGACTACTATGATACTGTAGGATCCCTTCGGCATTAGTGCATCGGTAGAGTTCAGCCCTGTAGCATCTCTCTAGGCACGTCCTACGCTCTGGTGGTAACTTTTATACTTTTGTAATTTTAATGTCAAGATAATATGTAAGCAAATTTAAATTTATTTTATTTTAATTATAAATATGTTATTGTGAAAGTTAGGTAGCTCTATTAACTGTTTCTTAAGTGCATGCCAATTTTATTGTGCTTTATTGTTTGTAGCTCTGGTGATGGGAATGCCAATTCCCGAAAGTGCTAAGCGTTTTTAAAAATGAATTTCCAAAACATCACCTTCATTATTAGCAGAAAATAAAAATGTCGGAGTTTGACTATAAAGGTGGTCTCGCCCTTGTTTGGGAGTGGTGCTTAGGAAATTTGGCTTGAAACCTAATTCAGGGACGTTCTTCGAGCTGTCCGTAAACGGTTGTACTCCGCGTGGACAAAGGATTTCTTTTATTCCGATTCTGAACCATCACGTTCCAAAGGGGTTTGGGTATATCTTAATCGTGGTATTACGAGGATATAAGGGGTTTCTCTTGCCATCAGCTAAAGAATAACCAAGAATAAAGCAATCAGGATGAGTGAAGAAATTTCATCTAAAGTCCTGAGTTTGTAAGTAGCCTCTCTATCGAGTAGATGGATCCCTCCTTATAAGTTGATAAATGATAGGTAATAATCAGTATGGGTATGGAAACTCCAGATTTAGAATGTTCTACTTTTGCTCCTCTGTAAATTTCATTTACCGGGTTTTAGACAATGAGAGAATTGTCAAATTCATAGAATGGAGATGGTAGGAGTGAAACATCCCCAACCCGAAGTACTGAAGACGTGATAAGAAGTAATTATTTACGCCGTATTCCACTACTTTTCTTTATTTTCGTAAATCTTTTGCTATTTTTTTGAGCACACGTAGTTAATGGATGAATCGCCGGCGATGCGGAACTCATTTAAATAAATAAATATCTAGTTTATTTTGATTACTTGTATTTTGCAAGCTAATCCATCAATGCATTTAGAACTGTAATTACTATAGCTTTATAGAAAAAAAAAATGGAAAAAAGCACTGTGTTTTATAGATAGAAGGGAACGTACGTCATTAATTGTAAAAGTAGAGTTCGTGGAGTGGTAACAAGAAATTTCGGAAATGTTATAGCCCGGTTATAGTGCTCTACAATGATAAACCTAAACTGGCAAGAGTTCGTCAAAATATTGTAATGGGAGCACACGATATAAATCATGGAAGTATTGACTGCTGAACACATTTTTTTTTGTTTTTTTTAACTTTTTTTAGAGACCTCTAAGTGTACCTCAACAGCTGAAAGGGTAGGTTTTATCGCGGCAAACTAACTCGATAGGCTGGCGAAAGAAAAAGATAATAAATAATAAAGTAAGAGGCAAGTGCCGAGAGCTGCTCCGGTGAACTTCTAGAACTAAGTTTAGCAGCTGTGCCTTTCCACTTTCTTACACAAACAATACCTTCCAACCGCAAATATTTCACCAATTATTGTCAAACTCATCTTTGGAGATATTAGAACTCATTTATCCGCGCTTAAATAAAGTGCTGAACTTCCGAAACAATTAAAGGCCAGTTTTCAATTACTTATCATCGCTTTACCACCACAAGCTAGCACATTAATTAAAATAACCACTTAATCGAACTAAGATTGGGTATTTCTCTATCGATATTTTATCTTTGATGAATATTGCTTAGTGGTGACCTTATCTGATGTGGTTGAGGGACGCTTAGGTTGAAATAAAAGTCCGTCACGCAGGGGCTGCGTAAACTAAGCAGATTTCCCATGTGTAGTTATACAATAGAGAAATCTCCATACGAGAGCCGAACATTTACGGCAAAGGGTCGAACTAGCTTTTGGCGAGAAACTGTCATCCGTTATCGGCCCAAATTTAATAAAAATGCAAATATCTCGGTTAATACTCAAGATAGAGAAAAGATGTTTTGAACAATATTTATAGCAAATTTAATTAGGAATAAGATTGGTTCTATACAATTTGTCAATCCAACGTATGGTAACGGAGATATTTCGAATTTTCGAAAATCCCCCCTCTAAACCCCCCCTCCCACTGGTCGGATTTCAGCCATTAACGAACTTGATCTGTCTTTTTGCATAAAACGTTTAAATATCGAGTTTAGTAACGATCAACCAAAAATTGTGGTGCTAGACCGATAACAGACAAATATTAGCAGATTTCCCTTAAGGGAAATCAGCTATTGAGGTCGTACTCATGACGCGATTTTTGAAAAATTTCTTCTAATGTCCATCGATCCTACCCAGGAGATGACGAAAATGAGGTCCGTTCAAAATTATATATATATATATATATATATATATATATATATATTTGTCTGTTAACGCTCTAGCGGTCGTAATTTTTGTTTGATCGTTACGAAACTCGATATTTAACCGTTATATGTAAAAAGACAGATCAAGTTCGTTAATGGCTAAAATCGGACTAGAGGGAGGGGGGGGGGTTTAGAGGGGGGATTTTCGAAACTTTAAAATATCTCCGTTATTATGCATTGGAACCGAAAAATTGTATAGAACTAATCATATTGCAAATTAAATCTATTATAAATATTGTTATATACATTTATTCTCTATCTTGAATATTAACGGAGATATTTGCATTTTTATGAAGTCTGTGGTCGGGTATAGTTCGGATTAGATCGGCCATTTCCGTCGGCCCAGGTGGGAGGGTTCTTCTAACCTGTCGTTCCTAACCTTACCTTATCTTTGTTACTTTGTGAGATTTATGCAAATAGTTTCTGTTCATCCGCCCCCCCCCTTCTTTAGTTCTTGGACTACTAAAATTTGAGTTATTAAAATATAAATTATTATTCCAATTCAAAAGCCGTTTCAGTAGGGATTTATTTTAATTAGCTGAAAGATTTCTCATTACCGTTTGTATTTAATCACGGTGGTATTGTGTTACCAGTATGCAGATTTCTCTATTGTAAAACTTCACATGGGAAATCTGCTTAGTTTACGCAGCCCCGCGTGACGGACTTTATATATAATTGTGAACGAACCTCATTTTCGTCATCTCCTGGGTAGGATCGATGGAATTTGTAGAAAATTTTCGAAAATCGCGTCATGAGTACGATCTCAATAGCTGATTTCCCTTAATAGAAATCAGCTAAAACTACATCAAATTGCCGACGTTTCGGTAAAATTTATTATTACTGTTGGCATAGCTGTGGGTGGAGACCGTCGTCATTGGCTGATGATTGAGTACAGCTGGCAAGCGCTTTCGATGCCTTGGCACCATCTTCAAGCCCGTCAAATGTTGTACTGAGTAAGTGATCCGTTAGTCAATATGTTTTATGCTTCTGTTCCCCATATTAGGTAACCTGACAAATTAAAAATAAGGGAAATCTGCTAAAAAATAATAACGTAAACAACCTGAAACGTGAACAACCTATTAAGGGGAAAAGAGATACTCGTCCATCGGCCAGTGACGACGGTCTCCACCGACAGGTATGACAACAGTATCATTTATACTGGCGGTTCTAACGCTTAATTTGAATTTATTATTACCTTTGTCAAGACGAACTGAAAGGTGTACTACATGTCAATATTGCAATTAAGTCATATCCTAAAAGAATAAACCAAAATATCAAACGCCTTTTCGGGTTGGAGCGACCGAGACAGAAATCAATGAAACATGATGACGCTACCGCCTCATTTCATTGATATACTACCTCCGACTCTCCTTCCCGAAAAAGCGGTTTATGTTTACGATATATCTTTCAGAAATTTCGCTTAATTGTACTATTCTGATCTTGCACACCATTCAGTTCGCCCTGACAAAGGTAATACATGGGGCTCAGGTCGGCCGTGCAAGTTAAGGCGTTGGTCTTAATTTCGTGTGGAAGATCTAGGATAGCGGATTCGAATCCCGCCCTGGGCAGTAGAAATTTATTTAGTGACGGACTCATTAAATAAACTCCTTAAGCCCACCCTGGATAGAAAAGGGTGGTAACCTGTAGATAACTCGTCCCGATTAGCCATAGTTGCTTAAAGTGGACGTAAAAGTTTAAATATAAAAAAAAAGGTAATACATTTTACCGAAACGTTGGCTAGCTGATGTAGTTTAATTTCAAACGAAGTGACCGACAACCTCTTCCGATAGGGTTCGTCGTTTAAAAAAAATAGTAAATTTTGAAAGTACTGGTAAATCACTGACTAGATCTTGAAGCTCATGCACTCTAAGAACCACCAAGAGAAGCATAGTATAGAAAGAAGAAACCTACATTATTTGCTCAGAAACTGAGTAATAAGTTGGTAAAATTAAGGGGTTAATTTAGGTTTAATTCCTTTGACATCTGTTAATTACTGAAATAACACAACGACGGTCGGCTTCGTTCAGTAAGCTTCCTGAATAATAAAGAGAACAAATCACAATTTATTTAAATTCTACTTCGCTTGCTTATTAGTTAAAGTATTTAAGATCACGTACTATTGTAAAATCTATATTCCAATAACAGATATGTATTAGGGCCCAAGTAAAAGAGTTGAAATATTTACTATGTCAAAAGAAGATACATTGTAAAAATATAAAATAATCAAATTAGAAGGGCACAATGTAAAATATCATACCGATATGGCACATACATTTTATGTTTTTGTTAATAAGCTTTTCATTATTGTTTGGACGAAAACTCACAAAATACTGTAAATGTTCCATTAACTAAGCAAATTTCAAAAGTTGTGGGAGATATTATTATACCAAGAATATCATCTAACATTTTATTCTTTATTTCTTTTGTAATAAGTCTATGTAAACGCGACTTTAAACTTAATATGTATATGTGTTAACTAAGCACACTTGTTTTTCATGATGTACGTACATATGCATGCGATTGAAAAACAATATAAAATTGATCATTGGAATTTTAAAAATTGAATGTTATAATTTATAGAATGGGAATGTGATCTGTGATATTTAATCCTCTAAAGATGTAGGGAAATTATGTAATAAAGCGTGCATTCAGAAGACAGTTGTTTTGTGGTCGACGTAATTAGAAAATTTGAAACATTTTGACTTCAGAGTGCCTTTAGCTTTAAGAAGTATGGTTTTATATAGTACTCCTCTTCGTTCGGTTTGATTGATTTCGGTTATTAACTAACATAAAATTTAGTTTCACACAAAATAGTTAAATATTGATTTTGATTTCGAACAAATAAAAGTCTATGCCTCTACAACATAAAATGTTCATTAACAACATCACATGAATTTACGTCTCTCTCATCAAAACAAAACATAGTAATTAAGCTAGGAATAAGACCGTGCGAATTATTTGGCACTAGCACTAAAAAAGTCTAAATTTTAACACTCCAGTAGTCACGCCCAGCTTTGTTACAAAAGTAGTTGGGCTGTATTTGTCAGATCGCATTTCAATCCCAGTAATAGTATAACCTTAAACTGCAACATTTGAAAGGAAATTAAAGTAAAATACTGTTACTTAGGAATAAATTTATTTTATGACAAAATACATTAATTAAAATAACAGAAATCGTAGGAAACAAGTGTAATATACATATATACAAAATCAGTCTTCTATATTGACAAAGCAGGCTTTCTTTTTTGTAGATTCATTACTTTTCATTCTTCTGAGTTTATATTTCCGAAGTACCTTGTCTCTCTTCAATTTTTTCTTCTTCAACTGTATCCAGGTCTTCATCTGTTATTTCACATTCTACAGCAGGAGGAATGTGATGTACGTGCACCACAATTTTCTTCATTCACGTCTACCTCAAATAATACTCTATGTATTTTCTTCACATCTTCATCAGTTGTAACATCATAAAAAAATGCTTGGGGAAGACTTTTTTGTTCTGGATCAAATAAAATTTAAAATCACAAGTACAAATAAATAAATTTTGTATTAATTTAAAACACTCGCGCTGTATCTCACAGACCTTCTCCCTCCAGTTTAAGAAAATAAATTTACTAGCATTATTATTGCTATAAAATGTTGTAATTTACTTAGTTAATTTAATATTTAATTAACTTTGTGAATGTTTTAGGTCGATCTACAATGAAGGTAAATAATTATAAAATAAACACAAATAATTACAGGAGAGGTCACGCTGTATCTAGGAGATCGATCGTAAGCTGACGACTCTATGTTGAATGTTAGAAGGTATGAACTAATCTGGCTATGCTCGTTACCCCCTTGTAGGAAGATAGGAAGCACCGCACCCAGGCCCTTCGCAAAGGGTGTCTGCCAATAGATTATGAAATCTATCAGCGATCTCACAGATCAGGCGCGACTACTGGAGTGTTAAGTGTTATTTATTAACGTACACTTTAACAGTTTGTAGCAACTTAGGCTAATCGGGACGGGTCATCTACATGTAACCACCCTTTTCTAGCTATGATGGGACTAAGGATATTCTTTAATGAGCTCCTCACTAAATAAATTCGTACTGCCCAGGTAAGACCCGAACTCTGTTTTTAACAGGTGACATTAAAACTTTAACTCACATGGCTAACCTGAGTTCCAACAAATTCTAAAAGTAATAATTTTAGTGTATGTAGTGCCGAAGCGAGTACATATACTAAAATGGCTCAGGTTAGCCATGTGAGTCAAAGCGTTGACTTTAATCTCACATGCTACACCTAGAGGCAGTGGCGAGTGGGATTTTCGCCTGGGCAATAGGAATTTATTTAGTGACGGAATTCATTAAATAAAATCCATAGTCCCACCCTGGCTAGAAAAACCCGTCCCACCCTGTTTATAACCCGTCCCAATTAGCCTTAGTTACAAAAATTGGACGTTAATAAATAATTTAATTTTTTGAACTCTATGTTTACCAGGCGACATAAAAACTTTAACTCACATGGCTACCCTGAGTCCCAACAAATTCTATAAGTAATAATGAAAACAATTCTTCTATTTTGAATGCATGACTGACGTAAATGTAAAAAAAGTTTCTAACTCATTTTCCAGGAAACATTGAGTTTCTAGTTGGGTAGTTTCTATTCGCAGTGCAGCTTTCCTGTTATACGAAATAAATATATACCTCAACATTCGTTATATCATTGATATATATGGGTCTCGCAAAATGAATGCCTGCTTATTCGAATTAGAATGAAAATTTACGAATCTAGGTGCTTCGGAACATGAATTACATGGTCAAGCTGGACATGTTTACCTTAGTCAGAGACTTTGAATGGACCAAGTTCTGCTTGTCGAATGAATGCAGGAAGATCCACCAAACCCCCATTAGCTTGTCAAAGTTAATGAATGGACGTCTAAACCGGAGTTCCGCTAGGGAGGCATTAACCAAAGTGCTTGATACAAGACCTACTTTGAATACAGCTTTCTCCAGAAATGAAGATACACAGAATATCTAAATATGAGTTACATACTGTATTCATGTACTAGTAGTTTATAAATTAATAATCGTTTGTAACAAATGTAACTGCGAACATAAATAATAATGACACTTTCAAAAACATTTAACACCTAATTATAATTTTCTTTTGTTGCAGGTAAATTTCCTCTGATTCTTTTACATTCAATTCACGTGGTAGTAAGTACAGTTGAGATTGATTATTGTGAAAAATATTTTAATTAAATGTTGTTTACTTTGTGATATTTATTTGCTTATGGAAAGAATTTATCTTTAAATTTGTATGTAGTAGGTCATTAATTCCTCATGTTTTTAGCTTCGGTTTAGGCTAAAATGAAAACAAATACTAATTCACCAAAGGCATTATATTAAAGTGTTAGGGCGACGTTCCATTTGCACCAAGCATAATTCTTCCAAAGGCTGCTCGGAGATTTTTTTTTAGGCTTTCATATTTTAAAAGACGTTCTTTCATTTCAGCCATGGTATGTGAAATTCTACAGCTTCTTCATCGTGATTATGTCACCCCAGATTGAAATTTTACCAGCTGCTTTAGCTCTTTGGCCACTACCCCTTTTGTGAACTTTAATCTACTCCAACCATCTCATTACTGTTGTTTAATTAATTTTATTCAAATGAAAAGTCTGAGAGAAATCCCGGGAAATGAAAATGAAGGACTTAAGTTCTGGTTTATAAGTTTAATTATTATTTTTAAGTACTAATTACCATCTTACCCAATCCAAGATTTATGTAACTTTAGCTAAAAGTAATCTCATATTCTCAGATTTTAAGTTGCGAAATGGTCTCCCATAACAGCCAGTAGAAAGGAGATGCTGTGGCGTGTTATTCAATTGCACGGCTTAGCCTTTTGACTGTTATTTTTGGAATAAGAAAGAATTGTATTTGTCATTTCATTCGAAAACACGCAGAAAAATAGTTACTTGATGTTTTTTCGGTGGCAGGTCATAGAGAAAGATGTAGCAGTTAGTTTAGTACCTTTGTGTTGTAGAACTTCTCCTGATGTGGTGCTATATGGTCGCGAAACTAGTTGACAAATAAAAATGATTTGAATAATCATTTGCTGTTCATTTTTATTTTGTGTTGACCTTCTGCCATTTTTTTTGTTGCTTTGTGAGCGAAGCAGTAAATTTATTATCACTTTGAAAGTCCAATACACATATTGAAAAGTTATTAGATATTTTTGTTTGTTTGACATTTACTGTTGCGTCTCGCCGCACCCTATATTTTTTTTTCCTTAACGATAAAATTAATTCCCTTTTAGCGTTCTGCTTAATGAAAAAAAAAAACATTTAAACACCACATCTTTTATTTCATTCCAAAAAACGTACTTATTTACACTTGATATAATATTTTAAGAGTTACCAAAAATAATACTGAAAAATATTAGAGTTCACAATCTTCTGCTGTTAATGTCTCCTTCATAGCCTAGTGCGATCTGTGACCACAGCAACGTGCATAGGTAATTATTATTATTTTTTAAATTAAATTATTGAATTAATTATTAACGTCCACTTTCTACAACTAAGACTAATTGGGACGAGTTATCTACAGGTTACTGCCCATTTCTAGCCAGGGACTAAGGATTTTATTTAGTGAATTCCATCCCTAAATAAATTCCTATTGCGTGATCGAACTCGCCACTCTAGGTTTACCATATGAGATTAAGGTCGACGCTTTAACTCACTAACCTGACCCCAATATTATTTATTTACTTTTAACGTCCACTTTTTGCTAATATGACTAATTGGGACAGGTTATCTACAGTATGCCACCCTTTTCTAGTAAGGGTGGGAATAAGGATTTTATTTAATGAGTTCGTCACTAAATAAATTCCTATTGCCCAGGCAGGAATCGAGCTCGCCACTCTAGATAATCCCTGTGAGATTATTTATTTTTTTAGGTATGTCGTAATTCCATGTGAGATTAATTAATTTATTTAACGTCCACTTTTCGCAATTATTGCTAATTGGAACGGGTTATCTACAGGTTACCACCCTTTTCTGCCCAGGGCGGGACTAATGATTTTAGCAGATTTCCCTTAAGGGAAATCAGCTATTGTGGTCGTACTTATGACGCGAGTTTCAAAAAATGTCTTCAAATGTCCATCGATCCTACCCAGGAGATGACGAAAATGAGGTCCGTTCAAAATTATATATATATATATATATATATATATATATATATATATACATATATATTTGTTTGTTAACGCTCTAGAGGTCGGTTTTTTTATTGTTACTCGGCATTTAATCGTTTTATGTAAAAAGGAAGATCAAGTTCGTTAATGGCTGAAATCGGACAAGTGGGAGGGGGGGGGTTTAGAGGGGGATTTTTGAAAATTCAAAAGATCTCCGTTATTATGCATCAAATCAAAATATTGCATGGAATCAATCTTATTGCAAATTACATTTACTATAAATATTGTTCTATACATTAATTCTGTATCTTGAATATTAACCGAGATATTTGCATTTGTATTCTGTGCGTGGTCGACAGGAGTCGGCTATGTTCAGGACATTCCGCCGAGAGCTCTGGCGGCCGTTTCCGTAAACTATTCGTTCCTCGTGAATAGGTTTAGAGATCCCTTATACTGCAGTTGTTATTGGACAGATTTCTCTATTGTAAAACTTCACGTGGGAAATCTGCTTAGTTTACGCAGCCCCTACGTGACGGACTTTTTTTTATTTAATGAGTTCGTCACTTAATAAATTCCTATTGTCTCGGCGGGAATCAAACTCGCCACTTAAGGTATGTGAGATTAAGGGCCAACGTTGGTGGATAACCAACAACGGTTATACTTTCGCTTCACCCTATACGCCTATCTGTTTATATTCACTGAGATAAATGTTCTATATAGTACAAAAGCTTTAATAGCCAATTACAGTGAAACATTGAACAATGTCTAACGATGCGATTAGATTGAAATTGTATCTGTGTACCTCGGGGAAATAGAGCGGGGAGGGGATCCGTGATGCCGTTAGAACAACATTAGGGGAAATGTCAGCAGCATCGAGATATTGACCTGTCTGCTTTGGCCTTGCACTAATCAGTCAGATTCGGACAGGTTCATCAGATCCAGCCAAATTATCAGCCGCCTAATTGCTATCCTGTCAAACATAACGCTCGTGATATCCTGCCGTCGGAAAGGAGTGTCATCCCACCGGGCTTGTGTTTGTCAGCTTGACAAATATCCCTTTTGCAAATGAATGGTGAGTTCTATGCAATCGTATACACGTCGCATCAGCAAACTGATAGGACGCTGTTATTCCAAAAGGAAATGTACCGGGGTTCATGCATGAACGACAACGAACATAAATGCAGAAGTAAAATGAGTTGGAACAGCACATGTTCCACGTTATATTCTATGAAACTCAAAAACTCTTCATCCCGATAGAGATCTGCGGGATAGAAAAAATTATGCTAAAAATACTGACGATTTACGCAGATATTAAATTTGGCATACCAGTGGTCATGTGAATGCAGCAGTCCCGAAAAAAAAGTCCGTCACGCCGGGGCTGCGTAAACTAAGCAGATTTCCGAAGTGAAGTTTTACAACAGAGAAATTTCACAATAGCCGAACAGTCACAAAAACGGCCGTACAAGCTTTTGGTGGGAAACTCACGCTCATGCGTTATCCGCCCACATTTAATAAAAATGAAAATATCTTGGTTAATGTTCAAGATAGAGAATATATATATATATATATATATATATATAACAATATTTATAGTGAATTTAATTTGCAATAAGATTTATACTATACTATTTTTCGATCCGACGTATAGTAACAAAGATATTTCGAATTTTGAAAAATCCTTCCCTCTAAACCCCCCTCCCGCTGGTCAGATTTCAGCCATTAACGAACTTGATCTGTCTTTTTACATAAAACGTTTAAATATCGAGTTCGGTAACTATGAAACAAAAATTGCGACCACTAGAGCGTCAATATATGTATATATATATATATATATATATATATATACATATATAATTTTCGACATCTCCTTGATATATGATCGACTGACATTTGAAGAAATTTTTCGAAAATCGCGTCGTGAGTCCGACCTGAATAGCTGATTTCCCTTATGGAAAATCTGCTAAAAAAAGCGTAATTAAACACTCGGAAATATGCGCAGGTGCTCACATGGACTATACCTGGTCTGAATCTGTGAGATGAAGTTAGTATACAGAATTGAGAGGCTACTATTAATTATTTAAGTGTTAGATCAGTCACAATTAAAAACCGGTTTGAATAGAGTAAAAATGACCAAATTAAAAACCCTCAAAATTTTGAAAAAAAAAAAAAAAAAAAAAAAAAAAGACTATATCTAGAGTAAAAAAGTTATTTTCTCCATAAAATAATATTTAATTCAATTAAGTTCACAAACCATAATCGGAAAATTATTTAAAGATTTAATTATAATATTTATAATACATTTATAATTTTTAATTAGCGAGGGGGGTAGAGAATTGATTCGAACGGTGTTCAGTCGTCAGTTTGAATTTTAAATGTCCCGCGCTCGCGGGGTTCATAGACCCGCCACACACACATGCATATCGCCAAGGCCGTGGCTACAGCGGAAAAACACATGCAGTTCAAGAAGGCATCGGCCAGCAACAAGGATAGAGCCAGTTGCTCTCAGACGCTGGGGTCGTTCATACGGCCAGTGGGGCCTAGCCCCTCTCTCCCCACTACAGATCACCGCTTCATAGATAACCGCTTCACAGATAACCGCTTCATAGATAACCGCTTCATAGACAACCGCATTTGGAAGTCACCCGTGATAGTCATTCAGTTGTTTCATCTCCCGCAAGGCTGCCATCCTGTATTTATCACCGCTATAAGCGAGAAGACTCCATCATTTCAAGGAAAGTGCATGATTACCGCAAGTACCTATTTAATAATGCTAGCATTATTTGCGCCAATATCGAATGAGTATTCATATATCATAGGACCGACCGCTCATTTTGTAGATATAGTTATATGGCCGCCATATTAGTTCATAAAGTTACTTTCTTTTGTTTACTGCTCAAATTTCATTGTATTATAATATATTTCTATTACAGATAAGTTAATGCATAACGTAAGGTTCCTTTGTCTTGTTCAACCTCTAGATATAACGAGTAGCATATAGAGATATAATTCACTATTTCAATATACCTAATTCTTAGGAGAACTCACATAGTTGTTTTGTTTTCTTTATTTATCTTTTTCCCTCATCTCTCCAGGAGAAATAACAAATGGTTCAGTCTAAATGCTCTCTCTTATTCTTGCCTTTAAAAAAGCTTCCCGCCATTACATTTTGGAGCCGACATTTTCTATTATTACCGCAAAAGCTTACCGCACGCCCCTACAAACGGCTTTCTGTCAATTTTTTTTTCTGAGGATCTGAAGTCCGAAATTAATTTTGATCTATGTTTAGTAGAAATATGGCTTCATTACTTTAAATCCTTTATTTTAAATGGAAAATCCCATTTATTTCGGATTCTAGGCATTATTTGAAATTTAATGAAGAAAAGACACCTCACTTAAAATTTTACTTAAAGGTAATGATGATACTGATGGGAGGTATTCAGTTCAATCTTAATTGAAGTACAGAACTCTCGAGTATAATAATAATAACAAATAAATTGCTTGTATTTTAGCAGATTTCCCTTAAGGGAAATCAGCTATTGAGGTCGTACTCATGACGCGTTTTTCGAAAAATGTCTTCAAATGACCATCAATCCTACCCAGGAAATGACGAAAATGAGGTCCGTCCAAAACTATATATATATATATATATATATATATATATATATATATATATATATATATATATATATATATTTGTCACACTCTAGTACGCATTATCTCTAGTTAACGCTATTTTTGTCTCTGCCGAGTGTCTCAGGTGTCTGCCGATAACGGACGAGATGAGATCGGCTCAAGTCGGTTCTATTAGTTTCCTCCGAAAGCTAGTTCGGCTGTTTCCGTAACTATTCGGCTCTCGTGAGGAGATTTCTCTATTGTATAACTTCACGTGGGAAATCTGCTTAGTTTACGCAGCATCTGCGTGTCGGACCTTTATTATTTAATTTTCAGCCTCACTAAATCCGCACTTGTAAATGTCTGATTTTAGTCTATGTTCTGAGTCACTAGAAGTCGCATAGCCATAGAACATTTCAATTTCTTTCGGTGTTTCTGATTTAAGGGAAATAGAGAATAGATTGCAAGTTGAAATTTTCAGTGTGTTATTCCTGCAAGCGATTAATCTGCTAAGTTTACACCGCGTCTGTGCGGCAACTTGGTTTCTGTCAAAGGTTTGGATTTAGTCGATTGGTAGGGATGGGCAGTAGATTTTTCTCTCACTACTTTTCTTCTGTACTCGTTTTAGTTGAGAAGATGCACCTTTAATTTGTAACTCGATGTTCAAACATTTTATGTAAAATTAACCTTTAAACGACAAGTCTGTGACCCAGGACAAATTTGATAAGTAGGTGTCATAAATGACATCTACCTGGAAAATATGTGTATTTTCCATTTTATTCTGCTCAGAATCATTCTTCTTGTCTCAAAATAACATTTAGAAACGTTAAGAAGAATAGTGTGTTAGGGTGTGCGTGTGCTTCATAGTACCCCCCCCCCCTCTCGTCACCAATGAGAGCTTAAAATGAAATATAAAATAAATATATGCAAAAAATGTATTTATAGTATAATAATATATTATGTAATTCATTTTTTAATAACATACTATGTAATACCTTTACTTATGAAATAAATAAGCAAAGAAGCATATATTAGTAGCGTATTATTATTATACAAAAATATACCTAAGCATAAAAAATTATATACAAATTTTAATCTACACAGTACAAAAAGAATCAAAGGACACTCATTTATAAGGATAAAAACCCCAGAAAAAACATGAAAGTATTCAATTGGTGATTCGTTATTGGCAAACCATTCAGGGAAACCATAGAGCAAAGACAGGTACCTCTTCTATTTTTTATTTATTATTTAAAAATTACTATCACTTTCCTGCATTTGTCTTAAAAGCTCATTTCTAATCTCATCCTCAGTGATAAATAGCGAATTCAGTCTCATAGAAAATTTACAAAAGGGAAGTTAAACAACAAGGCTGTGTCAAATACGACACCTACCGGCCCAAACAATCCAAAAAAGTACGAAAAATGGTGGAGGACAGAGCTTGCAATGACCTTGACATGTAGTTGACTATTGAATAGGAGGGTATTAAGCACACCAGTCTTGTCCTGTTTGTTACAAGCTCATGAGTGTACAACTTACGGCATAGGTGTCATGTATGACAGCCTTTGTCCTTTGAACGACAAGGCCTAAGTATAACTTTTTATACTTAGGTATACAGCCTTGTCGTTCAAAGGTTAACGACAAGTTTGTTAATTGCTGAAATGCAACCAATGGATAATTTTAGGATAGAATGCAAATAGTTTTCAAAAAATAACATCATTCAATATTACAGAGCGATCACCAGTGATAAGGTATCTATCCTCAATGAACCCAGTGCTGATAGTGCAATCCCCAGTGCAAATCCCGTCCTTGCTGAGAAAATAATGAATAAACTTTTATAAGTTATGTATGAGCAAAAGCACTCAACATTACATGTACCAAATTTTGATAAACAACAAACCAGTGCTCTTAGCTTGAGAGTAAAATATAAACTCAAAGAAACTTTTCAAACATTTGCATATGAGAAAACCAGATTTGATTTATTTTAGGGAGATTTGCTGTCAGAACTGACACAGTATTCAAAGATATTGTGGAAATGATTTTAATTTTACTTAATGGAAAAGCTCTGTTTAGTGTGGGTTTTCAGTGAATAAGGTTATGTCAGTTGAAAATCTCACGGAGAATTTTAATATCTCTTAGATATTTTAAAGATACAGTGAAAGCATATTGACGCGACTCTAAATATTGAAATTACTAAAGAAAGTATGTGTTATGTAAAAATGGCTAGAATCAGAACTAATCAGATAAGCATCAAAAATTAAATGATGATTTAAACAAAAACAAGAAATAAAAGGATATAGTAGTATCATAAAAGCAAATTGAAATAAATTAAATGAAAAGAAGAAAAGGCTTACACAGCAGGTAGCAAGTTAAACTCTAAACATGAACAGTGAAGTTGCAGAATTATCAAAAATGTTAAATCTGTTTTTGTGCTACTAAATTTTTATTCACTGTACTCACAGTAATAACTGGAATTTTTGTGTAATGCCTTTCTTGGTTGATTATGTTTTTATTTTATATATTTATCTTTTTAAATATGCATTTTCAGAAAATGAATAGCTTAATCATAAAAATGCACTATGTTAATTATTTGAATATTGAATATTTGTGTTGAATGTGTAAAAAAAAACTGATTTTATTTTAAGCTTTCCTGAATTTCCATCATTTAGTACATTAAACAACCTGACTGCTATTTGTTAGATTTTTAAAGTGTTTTATGTTGTGAACTTAATGTTATTATAAAAGTCGATAGTGAGTGCTATTCTTTCATTTTTCAAAAATAAAGCAATAAATAAGTTGACACTTTTTTCTGCTCAATAATTTTCATTTATATTTCTTAAACATATTTAATGTTGGTGAAGTATTTCATTTATCCGACAATTGTGGTTTTTGAGTTTACGTATTTAGTTCAATAAATTTTGGTTTTAAATACTGCCAATAAGACTTGGCGAATTTTTCTGATATGAAGAGCACACGATTTTATTATTCTCGAAATTAATGATTTTAACCAGGCTTCACCAATAAATGAAAAAAATTATTTTTGCTTGAATTTTATAAATAAATTAGAATATAAATAACAGTAGTTTTTGTAGATATTATGCTAAATGTAATGTTGGATGAAACGTAATCAGAAATAATTCCGTCACTAGAAAAAGTTCCGTCGCACGGGGCAGCGTTTACTAAGCAAATTTCCCTATTCTTGGTATGACACACTATTGATCACATCTTAACACAAATTCTCCATTTCTAAGCAAAAACCCAATGAGAAGGGGGCGAGGGGGGTGGGGTTCTGACGGCTGGAAACTAGGAAGTTGGAATAACTCGTTTAATACTCCAGTTATGAAAAAACGTATAGAGCAATAATTGTTGTAGACAATCAATAGTTCTAGATTGGTACTCTAACTTTTAGCAGATTTCCCTTCAGGGAAATCAGCTATTGAGGTTTTACTGACGAAATTTTCGAAATTTTTATATCTATATATATATATATATATATATATATATATATATATATATATATATATATATATTTGTCTGTTACCGCTCTAGCGGTCGCAATTTTTGTTTGATCGTTATCAAACTAGTTATTTAGTCTTTTTATGTAAAAAGAAAGATCAAGTTCGTTAACGGCTGAAATCGGACCAGTGGGAGGGGGGGTTTAGAGGGGAGGGTTTTCGAAATATCTCCGTTACTATACGTCGGATCGAAAAATCGTATTGAACCAATCATATTGCAAATTAAATTTACTATAAATATTGTTCTATACATTTATTCTCTATCTTGAATATTAACCGAGATATTTGCATTTGTATTCTGTGTGTGATCGGCAGGGGCCGGCTGTGTTCGGGAATTTCAGCCGAGAGCTCTGGCGGCCGTTTCCATAACTACTCGTCCCTCGTGAATAGGTTTAGAGATACTTTACTACAACAGTTGTTATTGGGCAGATTTCTCTATTGTTCACGTGGGAAATCTGCTTAGTTTACGCAGCCCCTGCGTGACGGACTTTTTATTATCTGACTTATTTTAACGGGCATGTCTCGAATTCCCCCTTCTCTAAACTCTCACTATTCCAGGTCCAATTTCAGCCGATAAAAAATATGATATTTAGTAATTGAAATAAATGGTTAGAACCGCCAGTATAAATGTTACTGTTGTCATAGCTGTCGGTGGAGACCGTCGTCACTGGCTGATGGTCGAGTACAACTTCTTGACGGGCTTGAAGATGATGCCATCGCATCGATAGCACAATGCCACCTGTACTCGACCATCAGCCAATGACGACGGTCTCCACCGACAGCTATGACAACATGATATTTAGTGTTCACTGAAACGTTTAACCCTCCGTCGGGCGCGTGATCTCTCAGATACACAGTTTCTAGAAAAATATTTGCCACTCCTCCTAGCATAGAGTAGTGTTGTATTGCTTCGAGTTATGTGCTTTATAGGACTCCCCCTCAAGGTACGTTGAGTCACTGTGTTTAACGGAGTCGTGAGATTCACCTGTCATTAAATTTTATCTCCTAGATACCACGCGCCCGATCTCGTAAGTTTTTTTGAAACCTGTATTTCATAAATATGTTCATCAATTAAGTTTCTCTTTATTAAATGGAATCATATAAACCTATTATTCTATTATTTTGCTCAAACATGAGCTTTCAGAAGAACTTGTACAAGGATAGATATATTGCACGACGCAGTGACAATAGTAGACGTTTACCAACCGAACTAAGGACGAAACTTGAAGACTACAGAGAGAGTACACTAAGACACAGACTACATAAGAGTACACTAGCTCATTGGACCATACATTGAATTCAAGTACAGAACAGCATAAAAAAAGACCCTCCGCTACAACGAACAAATGAAAATGATGTGAACCAAGCAAAACTGAAAATAAATGTAGGTGTACTAATTACTGTTGTGAGATTTGCAAAAACAAAATTTGTAAACAATATAGTTCCATGCTTTGTCCTAATTGTAATGCAGCTATGCAAAAGAAATAACAATTAAACTGGTATTTTTAAAAAAAAAATTGATGATTTTCATTAAGTCTTATCTAAAAGTGATTTCGTGCTACTTATTTTTGATTGAAGTTATATTTAGATATTTTTTTATATTGTTCACAAACTGAAATGAATTATGTATAATTAAGGCATGTGCATTTAAACAATTCCTTTTGATATTTGTGTTTTTTAATTATATTTTAAAAATTATCGTCCACCGTTTCTTTATATTATAATACTTGTCAATTTTAAAAATTATTTACTTCCTTCAAACAAATACTTCCTCTGTTATGCATTCTAATCACACGCTGAACATTTTAGTGCAAATTATATATTAAAAAACTTTATTTCCGTAAAAACGGTTGAGGATGATCTGTGAGATACACGCGCCCGATGGTGGAATATTCTTGACGCGCCCGACGGAAGGTTAAATATCGAGTATGGCATAGATACAAAAAGTTATATGAAAACCACATTTGGTATTTAACCTTGGAATGAAATGGTTCATGATATAACAGCTTATTGTTAGTATGATATGAGTGAGAGAGGGGGTTTACTAATGGCCGAAAACAAAAACATGGAAATATCTCGGTTAATATTCAGTATAGAGAAAACATTTATATAACAGCACATAGAAAATTAGATTTGCAACACGATTGTTTTATACAATTTTTCGATCTCGCGCAAAACAATGGAGATATTTCGATTTTTCATAATTCTATACCACCCCTACCACTCGTCTGATTTTAGCCGTTAACGAACTTTTTCACTTAAAACGTTTAAATATCGAGTTTGGTAACGATCAAAACAAAATTGCGACCGCTAGAGAATTAACAGATATATATATATATATATATATATATATATATATATATATAAAATTCTACTGTACGTGTGTATTTCCCTGAACTTCTCCTTAACGGCTGGACCGATTTGAATGAATTTTTGGTACGCGTTTGGGTGACACCCAGGCCGGCAAATGGAGCAGGAGTGGGTGTCTTAAGGGAGGCCTAAAATTAAAGAAAGCTATATTTCGTTACCTATTGGTTTTTCAGCAAATATGCACAGGATAAAAGTTGTTTATTTTGTTATTTTCACTTTTGTAGTATAAACGAGATATACACAAAAAATTAATGTGGGGCCAACAATTTTATTGGACACTAACGATTGTACCAAACTTAAAAAACTTTACATGTAAATTAGCATTAATTCTTCCACGATTATAAGCTATATTAAATTTTGTAGGTTTGCCTGAATAAAATATTTGCGATATTTCATTTTCTATTTCTTTTAGGCAAACGTAAACATAACAAAAGTTGTTTTTTGTGTTATCAAAAGCAGTTTTTGTTTTAAACATCATAATATTAAATTTAATATCCTAATCGCTTGAAATATCATGCAGGACAAAGTCTGCCTGGTCCGCTAGTATATATATATATATTAAATTTTGAACTGACTTCATTTTCCTCATATCGTGGGTAGGATCGATGAACATTTGAAGAAATTTTTCAAAAATCCCATCACGAGTACGACCTCAATAGCTGATTTCACCTAAAGGAAATCTGCTGATAATTTAAGGAAGATAAACCCTTGATGGATGCTTTAAGATACTGACAGAATTTTAATTCATTGTTTTTAACAACTTAAACATTAGTGGCCTCAAAAATATTTTATCCTCCTGACTTTTCTATCACTTTTAATACCTGCCACTTTTTATTTATTTACTAAAAGGAGATAATTAATCACCTTTTGTAAGCCCGCTTCGTTAACTCTTTACCCTTAGGTATATTAACAGAGTTCATAATCAATTTACCGAAGTTCTATATAACTTATTTGTAAGAAAAGAAAAGAAAAATACATTAAAAAAAAACTTCATATTGCTCTTTCATACAATGATCTGTTCGCCCTGAGATTATCAAGGAGTTAAGGAATTTAATCAGCGAAAAACAAGGGAAAAAAAGATTTTAAAAAGAGCTAAAACCTAAGGTTGAGATTATTAGGAGAAGAGACAGAGAACTTAATTAATTTTGAAAAATCGATTTAATCCTGCAAACTTACTTATCAAATTTCACTGGAAATCTCAGTTTCAATAACTCCTAGATCGTAAAACAATTACCACGAATGTCTTCATTTATGACCAGATTAAAGAAAGTATTTACAGTACATATGTAATTACAAACAAGTAGATTTACATATTACCGATTTTGTTATTTCAAATTCAAAACTGATTCTAACGAAACTTTTCTATAATGAACCATTTAACTTGGGGTAATGAGTGACCTCTCCCCCCCCCTAGAAACAAAAAGGCGATCGAAAAAAAATTAAACTGGTCAAAATCAATAGTCTTATGAAATTTCTGTATGAAGACCACTACACTGACATGTGTTGCTGCTATTTCATTAGCTATCCATCCAACCAATATATATATATATATATATATATATATATATATATATATATATATATATATATATATATATATATATTGCAACACAAATATTAATAAAACATGTTTTCAAAAGCTAAAAAATCGTGTTGAACCAACCCAAAGTCAGTATTACAGACTATGAAATATATCTCTGGACTCTGGACTCTGGATTTGTGCTGGCTGGTGGAGGTCCATCATCAACGGAAGGATCAAAAAGGTCAAACACCTCCACTCTTAATACTTCTTTATTACAGGCAAAGTACTTTCGGGGCGAACCGTCCCATCCTCAGTGCTCTGTGACACAACATTATACTTTCAAAAACATGTAATATATATGAATAAATAAATAAATAAATGTAAAAGTCAACAAAGGTAGTCGAATATTAAAAACATTTAAAAAACAAACAAAAAAGGATACAAACAAAAAAGGATATAAAACGCAATGCAACACTTATGACTAAAACATTACAAATAAATAAATATTAAAAGCAATAAATAACAAAATAACAAGGAGATGGAGAGGAACTGACCTAGAGTTGGTCCCTATTGAGCCGACATCTCCGGCGAGACTGGGAGCCTACACGGGCCAGGGCAGATACTGCAGAGGACGGAACATGCCTGAGCACGCCACCCTCCCCCCTAATATTAATATTCTTATCCTCCAGCATGTCCATCCTGATCCATAACTGCTCTACTATATCCATTTTCTTCCCTTTGCCAAGGTGGTCGAGCACCTCGAACTCAACGGCATTGCGTTTTATATCCTTTTTTGTTTGTTTTTTAAATGTTTTTAATATTCGACTACCTTTGTTGACTTTTACATTTATTTATTTATTTATTCATATATATTACATGTTTTTGAAAGTATAATGTTGTGTCACAGAGCACTGAGGATGGGACGGTTCGCCCCGAAAGTACTTTGCCTGTAATAAAGAAGTATTAAGAGTGGAGGTGTTTGACCTTTTTGATCCTTCCGTTTATGAAATATATGTTGTAAATCATAAAAAATACAGAAATATTCTCATAATCAATTTAAAAAAAAAATGTAATAATTTCAATTTCAGCGCCTATTGAAGGAAGGATTTCAATTTTAATAACGCACTTTCATAGAACACTAAAATCATTATTCATTCTCTAAATTCTTCCGACCAAGGAAGTTATAATTCATTGATTTTGTTTCTGAAGAAATGGCTAAGAATATGTTGAAAGTGATTTTTTCTTTTTTAAATTTTTATTTTTTCTGAAAACATTGAGAAAAATAAAAAAGTCCGTCACGCAGGGGCTGTGTTAACTAAGCAGATTTCCCAAGTGCGCCACGTATTTGCATTTATCTCAAAACGTAAAAGTTCAATGAGAACAATATTTGGTATTTAAGCTTAAAATAAAGTGCTTCATAACTAGAATATTGAAAATATGAGATGAGTAGGAGTGGGCCTTTACTGAAGGCCGAAAACTAAAAAATGCAAATATCTCAGTAAATAATCAAGATAGTGAAAAAAAGTACATAACAACATTTATAGAACATTACATTTGCAATAAGATTGGTTTTATACAATTTTTCGATCCGACGCATAATAACGGAGATATTACGAATTTTCGAAATTCTCCCCGTCTAACCCACCTCCCCCTGGTCCGATTTCAGCCATTAACGAACTTTATCTGTCTTTTTGCATAAAACGATTATATATCAAGTTTGGTAGTGATAAGTCAAAAATTGCGACTGCTAGAGCGGTAACAGACATATATATATATATATATATATATATATATATATATATATATATATATATATATATATATATATATAGAGAGAGAGAGAGAGAGAGAGAGAGAGAGAGAGAGACAGTTTTGAACAGACATAATTTTCTTCATCTCTTGGGTAGGATCGATGGGCATTTGAAGAAATTTTTTCGAAAATCTCGTCATGAGTAAAACCTCAATAGCTGATTTCCCTTAAGGGAAATCTGCTAAAATAATTATTACTATATTTTCTTTTAAATCATTATTTGTTTTTTTTTTTTGTTTTTTTTTTTAATATAAGAAAGTTGTTTAATTAAATTTATTTGAGTCCCATAGACCAAAAGAGCTTTTAGCTAATTTAAAAAATATTAAAAGAGACCCAAGGATGAAACCACATGCAAAGAGCTTCAGAGAATTTTCTTATTAGAATTCCATCATAAATACTCTTTCAGTCAGAATTTTTGTTTGATCGTTAGTAAACTTGATATTTAATCGTTTTATATAAAAAGAAAGATAAAGTTCGTTAATGGTTGAAATAGGATCAGTGGGAGGGGGGGGGGTTTAGAGGGAGAGTTTTGAAAAGTTGAAATATTTCCGTTAGTATACGTCGGATCAAAAATTCATAGAGAATCAATCATATTGAAAATGTAATATTCTATAATGTTTGTTCTATTTATATTTTTTATCATGAATATTTACCGAGACATTTGGACTTTATTGTTTTCCGATTTCAATAAACCCCCACTCTTATGATGTCATATTAATAATATGCTGTTACATCATAAACCACTTAATGCCAAAGTTAAATACCAAATATTGTTCTCAATGAACTTTTACTTTGTGAGATATATAGAAATACGTTCTTTTGACACCCCCACCCCTTCTTTTGTTCTTGGATTGCTAACATTTGAGTGATTGAGATAAAAATTATTCTGATTTATTACATATTACAGCACTAGCAGTATTAAATAGATTTCAATGAAATTAATATTTCTTATTCAAATATATTTCAATAATTGTTTTTCTTTTGGGTCTAGAATATTTCTATGTTTCTATTCAGCTCTGTGAGGTTGGCCGACCTCTTTGTTAACAATTCAGAAGCATTCCGTTGTACAGATTCTTACCGTTTGTATTTATACACTTAATATCCACGGTGGTGTTAACAGTATGTAGATTTTTTCATTTGTAAACATTCGCGTGGAAAACCTGCATAGAATACGCAGCTCCTGCGCGACAGAATCTTTTGAAATGCTTCTCAACATCGGATATAATTATTGTCAACCTTATAATGAGGAGACTTTTCTATGGTTTATTTAAGAGCTTATTCATCATTCCTGAGGTGTCTATGGGCGTATTAGCGGGAATAAATAGATCAAAAGCAAATTCTAGGTCAAGCAAAGATAGTGGTTTACTCTGAAATCATTCTGAAAAATATTTAAACACCTTTTAACCTTTGAACGTTAAGGCTGTGACCCAGGACAAATTTGACAAGTAGGTGTTTTAAATGACACCTACCTGCCATATGCATATTTTCCATTTTATTCTGCTCAGAATCACTCTTCTAGTCTTAAAATAAAATTAAGAAAATTTAAGAAGAATAGTGTGTGGGTGTGCTTGTGAGTACCCCCCCCCACCTCGTCACCAATGAGAGCTTAAAATGAAATATTAATTAAAAATATATTTATAGTATAATAATATATTATATAATTTATTTATGTTATTTTATAATAAATTACATAATATATTATTATACATATTATACTATATAATTATTATTATATATAATTAAAATATATAATTAATTATAATTATAATTATATTTTATATTATTATTATATATATTATACTATATAATACCTTTACTTACGAAATAAATAAGCAAAGAAGCATATATTAATAGCATATTATTATTATTATACAAATATATACCTAAGTCTAAAAATTTTATACAAATATTAACCTACACAGTAAAACAAATATCAAAGGGCACTCATTTATAAAGAAAATTGTATGCAAAAAAAAAAAAAAAACATGAAACTATTCACTTGACGATTCATTATTGGCGAAACACTCAGAGAAACCTTAGTATACTATGTGTTCACCGCAAATACTTCTTCGGCATTTACAGCAAAGACAGGTACCTCTTCTTTTTGTTTATTATTTATAAATTACTAACACTTTCTTCCATTTGTTTTAAAAGATCATTTCTAATCTCATATACAGTGATAAATAGCGAATTCAGTGTCATAGAAAATTTACAAAAGGGAAGTTAAAGAACAAGGCTGTGTCAAATACGACACCTAACGGCACAAACACTCCGAAAAAGTACGAAAAATGGTAGAGGACAGAGCGTGCAATGACCTTGACATGTATTATTTATTTATTTATTTATTGGAGCTTCGCAGCTTCGGCGATGTTGCTCTAAACTAAAGGATTTGTAACTTTAAAAAACAAAACAAAAAAACAATACAAACAAAAAAAAACAATACAAACAAAAAAAATTAAACAAAACAGAAATGGAACACAAAGCACAAAAGGAAAACAAAACAGATAAGGAACACAAAACGCAAAAGGAACACAAAACACAAAAGGAACACATAACACAAAAGGAACACAAAACAAACAAAGGATTTACAAAACATAAAAGGATCAAAACACAGAGAGAAAACACAAAAAACAGAGATGATATCAAAACAGAAATGGGAAAGAAATAGGAACGCAACTCAAAACAGAACTGGAATAAAAAAAATAGAACACAAAAGGCGAAATTAAACACTAAAACTGAATGAATCACAAAAACGAAACTAGAACTCAAAATGTAAATGGAACTCAAAAACAAAATGGAACTCAAAAAGCATGAATGGGAATCAAAAAACAAGTATTGAACACAGCAAAGATAAAAAATAAATGAGCAAGAAAACAAATAAAGACAAAATTCAAAGCTAGGTGAAAACTGCAAATCAAAACTATTGATATTGGACAATAAAGAAATCATTAATAAAATATTTAAATATTAATTAAATAAATCAATAATTAAAAAAAAAATTGGTGTATAAAATGAATAAAAGAAATTTAAAATGATTAAGGTTTACATAAAACATAAGTTTTTACTAGTGAACTATTTACATAAAACTCTGTACTCCCTAAAACACACTGGGGTGATGACTATTGAATAGGAGGGTATTAAGCACACCAGTCTTGTCCTGTTTGTTACAAGCTCATGCATGTACAACTTACGGCATAGGTGTCACATATGAAACAGCCTTGTCGTTTAAAGGTTATGCACCTCCATTAGGCTTGAATCAGCAATTGGCAGATACTGCCATTTCGAATCATACCTCCTATTTCTGTCTATGTGGGCCTCGTTATTCGTGTAGATTTTCTTGATAACATCGATATATTCCATAATCTAAAGACGTAAAAACAGTTTGGCCGTTATATTTCAATTTTCTTTCCGTTATTTAGTTCATTTGCCTTTGCAGAATACAAATGTGCTATTCGACTAATAACTTCCTTAAGAAGTATTCATTAAACAAGACAGTTTAGTGTTAGTCCGTGGTTTTTGGGTCAGACGCCTTCTTTGGAAAATCCCTTGAATAATCTGTTTGATTTCTAGAAAAAGGGTTTATTTTTCGAACTTCAATATGTCATCCCGGATGTTATCTGGTCCAGGACTTCCGTTCAACTTCTTGACATCATCTCCAACTTCAGATAAGAGGATCTCTGGAACTTCTTCCAAACTTATTGTTGCTGGTTCGCTTTAGCTTCAACATCTGTTGAAGTATTCAACTCTTTATTGTTCCTTCTTCCCTCTTATACAAGGCCTTTCGCAACAGTGAATATTATGAAAATATATTTGTATTAAAATTTCTACTATTTTTTGTCTGCTAACATTCTAGTGTGTCAGTACTTATTGATAGTAGATCTGTTCCTTACCATCTTCATTTTATTTGATATCTGAAAGGAACACCTATCCGGAAGCTGTTACATACAAATGGCTGTACACTTAATTCATATGTCTATTGACCACTTCAAAAAATGACTTATTTGGATATTCGTGTTACGATTGCCCAATTATCTGACGTTAAATTTTATTTGTTATGAGATTATCGTGTCTTTGGATTTGATTTGTGAGCTTCTCCTTCCTTTACTCTGCGGCATTTTTTAACTTCCTGCATTTTGACCTTGCATCTTTTTGTTATTCTATGTTGCTCTTAGGGGGAAATCAGCTATTGAGGTCGAACTCTTGACGCGATTTTTGACAATTTCCTCAAATTTCCATCGATCCTACAATGAGGTCCATTCAAAACTATATATATACACGATTACGTAAATGTCGAGTGTGGTAACGATCAAACAAAAATTGCGATCGCTAGGGCGTTAATAGAAATATATATATATATAATCTAATAGAAATATAATATATATATATATATATATATATATATATATATATATATATATATATATATAATTTACGTCATCCCCTGGGTAAATAGAAACTAAAGACATAGTTGGGACACCCTGTATATTCCGTCCCGTGCAAGCCCCCTTAAAATCGCAGAGTTTATATTAGTGATGTTTTTGATTTGACGCATCCTTTAGCCGTAAAATCCAGAAAGCTTTATTTCAGAAACGCTACGTTTTATGTTTCGGTTTAATTTTTTTTTTTGGCTACAACTTTTATGTCACAGTGGTTTTTAATAAAACCTGGCGTTTCAGAAATAAAGATTTGTGCATTTACGGCTAAAGGATGCGTCAAATAAAATAAAAAAATCACTAATATAAACTCTTATTAGAATTTGATTTTCTATAAGAATTCGTCATAAAAAAGTATGGCATTCCTTTCTTTGCTGGAGAAGGTTATGGACCGAAAATATTCTCCAGGGGTCAAAAATTTGACACACCAAGTCTCAGCCATTTCTTATCACAACTGGCGATTTTAAGGGGATGGCGCGATAAGTTGGGACACCCTGTACACATATATAATTTTCAACAGACCTCATTTTCATCATCTCTTGGGTAGGATCGATGGACATTTGAAGAAATTTTTCAAATATCGCGTCATGAGTACCTCAATAGCGGATTTCCCTTAAGGGAAATCTGCTAAAATGAGGGTGCCCAGGCTGTGTATCATGCTGAATATTCTACTTCGATGGTAGCCACTCAATGATTGTAGTGACTTCTAAGTAAATAATTGTTAAAGAAAGTAAGTAACTATTAATTACTGTTGTCATACCTGTCGGTGCATACCGTCGTCACTGGCTGATGGTCGAGTACAGCTGGCAAGCACTATCGATGCAATGGCACCTTCTTCAAGCCCGTCAAAAGTTGTACTGCTGGAGTACACATTTTGACGGGCTTGAAGATGGTGCCATTGCATCGATAGCACAATGCCAGCTGTACTCGACCATCAGCCAGTGACTACGGTCTCCACCGACAGGTATGTCAACAGTATTATTTATATTGGTGGTTCTAACCCTTTATTTGAATAACTATTAATTAGCTTAATATTAATTAATAATATTTTTAATTAATTTAATAATTGAACATCATTTAGGGAGAATACTTTTACCAACAGCAGACTCAAAATAACAAGTTATATATTTAAATGAGTATGAAAAACTTAAGTCTCAAGATTAATGACTCCTCATACTAAATAGGGGCATGTCATTTCACCTTTGGGACACTCACTTTAATTGCAATAAATGATTAAGTGAACAATGTCTTATCTTGGTAATTTAAAATAAACCAACTTATTTTAGTTTAAAAAAAACACAAACTCATTAAATGATTAAAAGTTTTCTGATTAAAAATTAAACTTTGTGAGGACTAGCCAAGAAATTTTCTAGAAGTAGAAGGCAGTGTTTCACAATATTCTGATAGCCTTCAAGGATTGTGTCAAAATTGTGGAGAACATTCAAGACAGCCATTGATGGATAGCTCACTCCCAATATTGACAGACTAAGGAATAGCTCCATCAAAGAAGAATTCAAGATAAAACCAACGACTAATTGACACAAAGCAGTAAAGCTCATATTTTTTTACTTTGGTATATTTATTTAATTTTTCCTAAAAACACTTTATCTAATAATAAAGAATAAATGTATAAGCCCGAAAAATTAAAATTCAATATTTTATATATTGATTTCTTAAAACTAAATAAATTAATTTGCAAAGCATTCCAATAACGACGAAAGAAAAAACGTTTGCTTATTATGTTTAAGAAAACACTCATAATTCATTTCATCTTATCTATATTAACAATCCATGACAAAGTCATAATTACTACAACAAAACACTTAATTAACTAAAGACTATAAATTCTGGGGTTGTAATTTGATCTGTGTAAAGTCAAAAATATGCCCGTTCAGTTTTAAAAGGAGTTATTGCGCATGTCTAATTACGTAGTCAATAAAAAAAGTCCGTCACGAAGGGGCTGCGTAAACTAAGCAGATTCCCCACGTGAAGTTTTACAATAGAGAAATTTCACGAGAGCCCAACAGTTAAGGAAACGGCCGAACTAGCTTTTGGCGGGAGTCACTCGTCCGTTAGCCGCCCAGATTTAATAAAAATGCAAATATCTCGGTTAATGTCCAAGATAGAGAATAAATGTATATAACAATATTTATAGTAAATTTAATTTGCAATAAGATTGAATTTTCGAAAACCCTCCCCTCTAAACCCCCCTCCCACTGGTTCAATTTCAGCCGTTAACAAACTTGATCTTTCTTTTTACATAAAACGACTAAATATCGAGTTAGGTAACGCTCAAACAAAAATTACGACCGCTAGAGCGGTAACAGACATTTATATAAATATATATATATATATATATATATATATATATATATATATATATATATATATACTAGCTCAGATACCCGGCTTCGCCCGGGAATTGATTTGAGGCTGAATGGTGATGGTATTTTTTTGGCAAGGCTTTACTTTGCACAATATTTTGACATTTACCCGTCCTAGTGTTTAGGGTTAATACCCGTTGTTGGCATTTGTTAATAATAAAATTAATTTTTTATGTAAGTCTTCACTGTCCTCCAAATTGTTGACTCCCGCTATAATTTTTAGCGTATAACGCCTTTATACTTCGGTATACGACAATAGTGTATATAAAAAAGTTTCTCTAAATAACAAAATAAACAACTTTTGTTATGTGCATATTTGCCGAAAATGCAATAGGAAACGAAATACCACTATTATTAATTTCAGGCCTTCCTTATAACCCCCACTCCTGCCCGTTCCAAGAAATATTAGTATGGCTTATTATAAGGAAGGCGTTAGTGCAAATTCACATACCGAGTTTGGTTTAGTTCGGTTGAGTCTTTTGTGCCAAATAAAATTGTGGACTCCAGCTATAGTTTTTAGCGTATAACTCATTTATACTTCCGTATACGGCAAAAGTGTATATAACAAAAGTTACTGTAAATAACAAAATAAACAACTTTTTTATGGGCATATTTGCTGAATAAGCAATAGGAAACGAAATATCGCTATTTTTAATTTCAGGCCTCCCATATAACCCCCACTCCTGCCCGTCCCTAGAAATGTTAGTATGGCTTATTATAAGAAAGGCGTTAGTACTAATTCACATACCGAGTTTGGTTTAGTTCGGTTGAGTCTTTTGTGCCAAATAAAATTGTGGACTCCCGCTATAGTTTTTAGCGTATAACTCATTTATACTTCCGTATATGACAAAAGTGTATATAACAAAAGTTACTGTAAATAACAAAATAAACAACTTTTGTTATGGGCAAATTTGCTGAATAAGCAATAGGAAACGAAATATCTCTATTTTTAATTTCAGGCCTCCCCTACAACCCCCACTCCTGCCCGTCCCTAGAAATGTTAGTATGGCTTATTATAAGGAAGGCGTTAGTACTAATTCACATACCGAGATTTATTTAGTTCGGTTGAGTCTTTTGTGCCTAATAAATTGTTGACTCCCGCTATAGTTTTTAGCGTATAACTCATTTATACTTCCGTATACGGCAAATGTGCATATAACAAAAGTTACTCTAAATTCTTTACAAAATAAACAACTTTTGTTATGTTCATATTTGCTGAAAAAGCAATATGAAACGAAATATCGCTATTTTTAATTTCAGGCCTCCCTTATAACCCCCATTCCTATTTGTCTTAGAGAATATTAATATAGCCTAAAGTCTAAGTTGGGCTAGTAGTAATATACATACCAAGTTTCATAAAATTCGGTTCAGCCGTTTATGCGTGAAAAGGTAACAATCAAACAAATAAACAAACAGACACGAAAGAAACAAAATGTAGTTATGGTGTCAATGACATGTGAAACGAAAAGTTATCGTAAGCTTCGCCCGGGAATTCATTTGAGGCTGAGTGGTGAAGGCATTTTATTAGCAAGGCTTTATTTTGCACAACATTTTGACATTTATCCGCCACTGTGAT
Organism: Riptortus pedestris; assembly: GCA_019009955.1. Taxonomy (NCBI): domain Eukaryota; kingdom Metazoa; phylum Arthropoda; class Insecta; order Hemiptera; family Alydidae; genus Riptortus; species Riptortus pedestris. The sequence continues at coordinate 45,052,690 of CM032231.1, forward strand.
TAGGGTCTATACCCGTCGTTGCTGTGGATTTGTTAATAATAAAATTCAAGGAAAAGACTTCACTGTCCTCCATATTGTCGTATTTCTAGTCTCCTGTGCATTAAACATAGATTTGAATTTTTAAGGAAAAAATATTTATTTGATATATATATATATAATATAATATTTATTTGAATTAATTTTTCCAGGTGAGGTACCTGGTAGTTCGTTACTATTGGGAAGAATTGTGGAGTATATCAATATTTCTACGCTAATTACTTGCTTCATACATTGTTCCCGAAAAAATGTATAAAACAAAAGTTACTCTAAATAACAAAATAAACAACTTTTGTTATGTTCATATTTTCCGAAAAACGAATAGAAAACGTAATACCGCTATTTTTAAATTCAGGCATCCCTTACAACCCCTACTCCTGCCCGTCCCTAGAAATGATGGTATGGCTTGTTATAATGAAAGCGTTAGTGCTAATACACATACCGAGTTTTATTTATTTCGGTTGGGTCTTTTGTCCCAAATAAAATTGTTCACTTCCGCTATAGGTTTTAGCGTATATCTCGTTTATAATTCGGTATACGAAAAAAGTGTACATAACAAAAGTTACTCTAAATAACAAAATAAACAACTTTTGTTATGTTTATATTTGCCAAAAAACAATAGGAAACGAAATACCGCTATATTTATTTTCTGACCTCCCCTACAACCCCAACTCCTGCGCGTCCCTAGAAATGTTGGTATGGCTTGTTATAATAAAGGCCTTAGTCCTAATACACGTACCGAGTTTTATTTAGTTCGGTTGATTCTTTTGTTCCAAATAAAATTGATGACTCCCGCTATAATTTTTAGCGTATAACTCATTTATATTTAGGTATACGACGAAAGTGTACATAACAAAAGTTACTCTAAATAATAAAATAAATAACTTTTGTTATGTGCATATTTGCCGAAAAAACAATAGGAAACGAAATATCGCTATTTTTAATTTCAGGCCTCCTATATAACCCCTACTCCTGTTAGTCTTAGAGAATATTAGTATAGCCTAAAGTCTAAGTTGGGCTAGTAGTAATATACATACCAAGTTTCATAAAATTTGGTTCAGCCATTTATGCGTGTATTTTTCGTATACCGAATTATAAACGAGATATACGCTAAAACCTATAGCGGAAGTGAACAATTTTTTTTGGGACAAAAGACCGAACCGAAATAAATAAAACTCGGTATATGTACTAGCACAAACGCTTTCATTATAACAAGCCATACCAACATTTCTAGGGACGGGCAGGAGCGGGGGCTATAAACGAAGCCAGAAATTAAAAATAGCGATATTTCGTTTCCTATTGGTTTTTCGGCAAATATGAACATAACAAAAGTTGTTTATTTTGTTATTTAGAGTAACTTTTGTCATATTCATTTTTGTCTTTTAACAAATTATAAACGAGATATACACTATAAACTAAAGCGAGAGTCAACTATTTCATTGGGCGCTAACTATTAAACCGAACTTAAAAAAACTTGGTATGTCATTAGCATTAATTCTTCCATGATTAAAGCTATATTAAAATTTTTAGGTTAGAACGGGAGTGGGCGTTATAAGGGAGGCCTGAAATAAAAATTCGCGATATTTCATTGTCTATTTGTTTTTCGACAAACATGCACATAACAAAAGTTGTTTACTTTGTTATTTAGATTAACTTTTGTTTTATACATTTCTCCAGGAACAATGTATGGAGCAAGTAATTTGAGTAGAAATATTGATATGCTCAACAATTCATTCCATTTTGAACAATGAGGTACCTCACCTGGAAAAATTAATTCAAATCTATGTTAATATTTTGTCCTTAATAACTGAAATCAATGCATTATGCACAGGAGACGGGAAATATGACAATTTGGAGGACAGTGAAGACTTACATAAAAAATTAATTTTATTATTAACAAATGCCAACAACGTGTATTACCCCTAAACACTGCGACGGGTAAATGTCAAAATATTTTGCAAAGTAAAGCCTTGCCAAAAAAAATACCATCACCACTCAGCCTCAAATCAATTCCCGGGCGAAGCCGGGTATCTGAGCTAGTATATATATACATATATATATATATCTTTATATATATAATTCTACTGTACCTGTGTTTGTCACTGAACTTCTCCTAAACAGCTGGACCGATTTGAATGAATTTCTTTGTATGCGTTTGGGTGATCCCCTAGATGTTTTAGATACACAAATCAGCCCGACAGATGGAGCAGGAATGGGGGTTGTAAGGGAGGCCTAAAATTAAAAATTGCGATATTACGTTTCCTGTTGTTTTTTCGGCAAATATGAACAGGATAAAAGTTGTTTTTTTTTGTTATTTACAGTAGCTTTTGTTATATTCTCTTTTGTCATATAACGAGAGATGCACTGAAAAATTAAAGTGGGACCCAACAATTTATTGGGCACGAACGATTGTACCAAACTTAACAAAACTCTGTATGTAAATTAGCATTAATTCTTCCATGATTATGGGCTACATTAAATTTTTTAGGTTCAAACGGAAGTGCGGGTTATAAGGGAGGCCTGAATAAAAAATTCGATATCTCATTTTCTATTTGTTTCTAGGCAAACGTGCACATAAGAGATTTTTTTTGTGTTATTAGATGTAGCAATTGTTTTAAACATAATATTATTAAATTTAACCCTCATCTCCTACGGTTGGGTCGGATCCGACCGGGGTGCCGGTTCCCCCTAGTCAAAAAATCGCCTGGCTTCCCCGACTACTCCATGGTCCTAGGTACCCTCCTCTCCAATAGTGCCTGGGAGTCTGACAAGTCCACTTCCCTCAGGTAAGTGTCCTCTCCTCATTATTAACCATTCGGTCAGATCCGACCCACCGTAGGAAATAAGTTAGGGGTCGGATCCGACCCACCGTAGGTTCTATGCTTTAGATTTTTTCATGATTATTTCTACATTCCCATAAGAATGCACGATTTTTTTTTAGAATGACATTCAATAAAATTTTCACGACCCCGGAAGAAATTTTGGAGGAGTTTCGACGCCAAGAGAATGAAGACATGTTGGAAGAAAACGAGGATAGTACAACCGAGCAGGAAGATGAGATATTACACAACGTTGTGATTTATTTGATGCTGATGAGAGTGATGATGAGTGTAGATTGAAAAATGACCAGGTTTTTGACGATGATGAGAGAAATTTCGATTTCGGCAAGGATGGGAAAACCCACTGGACCGATAAGCTGATGCGATCAAAATTATCCAGAGTTCTTGCAATCAATGTGGTCAGAAGAAATCCTGGCCCATGAGGAGAAGCAAGAGGCATCACGGATATTTTGAAACTGTTTTTACTTTTCATTGATGAAGAAATAAGTGATGTTGTAAAGCGGCATTCATTTACCGGCGATGTTTCGTATATTTCATTTCAAATAATGAAGAATTTAAAACCTTTCTTGGCCTCCTTTATTTGAGTGACACATTGAAAAATTCCACCCTGAATACCAAGGAAATGTTTTCCCAAATTTATGGTCCACCCATGTTTCGATGTACTATGTCCCGAGCACGATTTGAATTTATCCTCGAGAAATGCAGGTTTGACGACAAGACAACAATTTTTCTTGAATTTAATTCTCACTTTTGTTCCTTTATGGTGTATTTTTTTTTTTTTATAATTCAAGAATATAGCTTTAAGAGACTGTCAAAATTTAGTCAAAAGACAATGAAGACTGATATAAGTATCAATGTTAACTTTTTTAAAGTAAATAAAAATATTTATTTTTTTAGTTTTTAATCAATATTTATCCTTTTCCTGCATAATTAATGATTTCTTTAATGATTACACCCTTCAGGAGCCAGCATGGTCTGATCCGACCCACTGTAGGGAATGTGGGAGGAAGAACCACCGTAGGAGACGAGGGTTAATATCCTAATCGCTTGAAATATCATGAAGGAGAACGTCTGTTGGGTCCGCTAGTATATATATATATATATATATATATATATATATATGTTTAATTAGTACTGAATATACGAAAACACATTGTAACATAATTGTAGCAAAAATGATGACTTCATACATTTATGTATGACATGACATTACTATCGTGACACAGCCAGTTTTCCAGATGGTAACACCCTGCAATATTGTACGGCCATGAGGAATGCTTGGTTCCATGTATTGTATTGTAGCTTTCAAGTTACAAGGCTTTGAGCTCAGGCACCTGAGGAATCTGTTCCCCGTCATGGCTCATTGGTTGAAGAGCCAAAGATGTTTACTAATCCAGATGGATATGGCCAGATACACAGAACAAAGGAATTATTAAAATAATAATAATAATTAAAATAGGAGAAAAAACCTTGATTTTATTCAACATCTGACGCTTCGCCCTGGGCCATTTGTAATTAATGAATTCGGCTTATAACTACACTAGCTCATTTGTTAATAATAAAATTAATTTTTTATGTAAGACTTCACTGTCCTCCATATTGTCATATTTCCCGTTTCCTGTGCATTATGCATAGATTTAAATTACTAAGGACAAAATATTATAATAATATATTATAATTAGAATTAATTATTCCAGGTGAGGTACCTGGTAGTTCATATTGAAAAGAATTGTTGAGCAAATTTCTCTAAATAACAAAATAAACCACTTTTGTTAAGTGCATATTTACCGAAACCCCAATAGGAAACAAAATATCACTATTTTTAATTTCAGGTCTCCCTTACAACCCCCCGTACTGCCCCTCCCTAGAAATGTTAGTATGGCTTATTATAAGGAAGGCGTTAGTGCTAATACACATACCGAGTTTTATTTATTTCGGTTGGATCTTTTGTCCCAAATAAAACTGTTCACTTCCGCTATAGGTTTTAGCGTATATCTCGTTTATAATTCGGTATACGAAAAATGTGTATATAACAAAAAATAACTCTAAATAACAAAATAAACAACTTTTGTTATGTTTATATTTGCCGAAAAATCAATAGGAAACGAAATATCGCTATTTTTAATTTCTTGCTTCCCTTATAACCCCTATTCCTGCCCGTCCCTAGAAATGTTGGTAGGGCTTGTTATAATGAAAGCGTTAGTGCTAATACATTTACCGAGTTTTATTTATTTCGGTTGGGTCTTTTGTCCCAAATAAAATTGTTCACTTCCGCTACAGGTTTTAGCGTATATCTCGTTTATAAATCGGTATACGAAAAAAGTGTATATAACAAACGTTACTCTAAATAACAAAATAAACAACTTTTGATATGTTCATAATTGCCGAAAAACCAATAGGAAACGAAATATCGCTATTTTTAATTTCTGGCTTCTCTTATAACCCCCACTCCTGTTCGTCTCAGAGGATATTAATATAGCCTGAACTCTAAGTTGGGTTCGTAGTAATATACATACCAAGTTTCATAAAATTCGGTTCAGCCGTTTATGCGTGAAAAGGATGTTAAGTACATTTTTCTATTATCTTGATTATTAACTGAGATATTGGCGTTTTTTTAGTTTTCGGTACTGGGTAAACCCCCACTCCTACTCATCTCATATTAACAATATTCCATTATGTTATGAAGCACTTTATTTGAGGATTAAATACCAAATTTTGTTCTCATTGAACTTTTACATTTTGAGATAAATGCAAAAACGTGACGCTCGTGGGAAACCTGCTGAGTAACGCAGCCCCTACGTGGCGGACTTTTTTCTTTTTTACTTTCGAAAAGTGTATTTTTTTATAAATTGTGAACTTTTTATTTCCAAGTTATTATACGTTATTAGAACCTGTCCATTAAAACTCCATTAATGATTGAGTTGTTTATGCATACCTGTATGTATAAAAGTAAAATGTATTTGTATAGAAGCCATATGCACCATATATATATATATATATATATATATATATATATATATGTATATAATATAGTACATATGGCTAATTTATAGTTACATATTACTTTCCTGTAATCTATATATATATATATATACATATATATATATATATATATATATATATATATATATATATATAATATAGTACATATGGCTAATTTATAGTTACATATTACTTTCCTGTAATCTATATATATATATATATATATATATATATATATATATATATATATATATATATATATATATATATATATAAATGTATATAATATAGTACATATGGCTCATTTATAGTTACATATTACTTTCCTGTAATCTATATATATGTATATAAATGTATATAATATAGTACATATGGCTAATTTATAGTTATATGCATGACCCTTTGACAGAAAAAATGAGACAGTTACTTACAAGACTTAAACAAAATAATATACACATACACTTTTGCTGGATCAAAGGGCATTCGGGAATTTTGGGAAACGATCTCGCTGATTTATCTGCAAAATCAGCGTCAAAAGATACCAAAATTCCAGAATGCTACAACAAAATAACAAAATCACACTTAAAAACACAATTACTTACTGACACAATTAACACATGGCAACAGAATTGGAATACGACTATGAAAGGACAACATTTAAAGATATTTATTCCAGACATTAAAGAGTACTTAGGACAAAAATTAATATCAACAGACTTTTACTTGACACAATTATTAACTGGACACGGAACAACAAATTCTTACTTTAATCGTTTTGGCCTAACAGATCAACCAAACTGTTACTGCGACTTAACTACTGAACAGACATACAGACACTTGCTCTATGACTGCAAACTATTAACGGACCAAAGAGAAGACTTTAAATCCCTATTAAAATGCCGACAAGAAAATTGGCCTGTTGAGGAAAAACTATTATTTTATAAACATAATAAACCATTAAAAAAGTTTGCTGAAGAAATGTATGACTTCTTGAACTATTTGAAACTGAAATACAGTTAAATTAATTATTCAGCATTGAATCCAAATTTTGTTTTAGTTTTTCTTTTCTTTGTTGTATATAATTTTATTGTATAAATATTTTATGTTATTATAGTTTAAAAAAAAAAATGTTATGTATCAAGCACACGTTATGTACTAATTATTGTACGGGACGTGTGGCTAATAAACTCCCTTCCTGTAGGGTTACTTCAGGAAGGAAATAAATAAAAAAAAAATATATATATATATGTATATAATATAGTACATATGGCTAATTTATAGTTACATATTACTTTCCTGTAATCTATATATATATATATATATATATATATATATATATATATATATGTATATAATATAGTACATATGGCTAATTTATAGTTACATATTACTTTCCTGTAATCTATATATATATATATATATATATATATATATATATATATGTATATAATATAGTACATATGCCTAATTTATAGTTACATATTACTTTCCTGTAATCTATATATATATATATATATATATATATATATAATATATATATATGTCTATAATATAGTAAATATCGCTAATATATAGTTAAATATTACTTTCCTGTAATCTATATATATATATATATATATATATATATATATATATATATATAATATAGTACATATGGCTAATTTATAGTTACATATTACTTTCCTGTAATCTATATATATATATATATATATATATATATATATATAAATGTATATAATATAGTACATATGGCTAATTTATAGTTACATATTACTTTCCTGTAATCTAAATATATATACTGCTCAAAAATGAATAGGGATATTGGTTATTTTTTCTTATCCTATTAATTTTAATTAAATCGGTCTTAATTAAATTTCTTTTTTATGGGGGAAAAAGACAATAATTTCTAATAAATATTAATGATATTTATAATAATAATAATAAAAAAATATGCTAGGTCCCATACATAACACAAAACACCCAATATCCCTATTCATTTTTGAGCAGTTTATATAAATGTATTTAATATAGTACATATGGCTAATTTATAGTTACATATTACTTTCCTGTAATCTATATATATATATATATATATATATATATATATAAATGTATATAATATAGTACATATGGCTAATTTATAGTTACATATTACTTTCCTGTAATCTATATATATATATATATATATATATATATATATATATATATATATATGTATATAATATAGTACATATGGCTAATTTATAGTTACATATTACTTTCCTGTAATCTATATATATATATATATATATAAATGTATATAATATAGTACATATGGCTAATTTATAGTTACATATTACTTTCCTGTAATCTATATATATATATGTATATAATGTAGTACATATGGCTAATTTATAGTTACATATTACTTTCCTGTAATCTAAATATATATACTGCTCAAAAATGAATAGGGATATTGGTTATTTTTTCTTATCCTATTAATTTTAATTAAATCGATCTTAATTAAATTTCTTTTTTATGGGGGAAAAAGACAATAATTTCTAATAAATATTAATGATATTTATAATAATAATAATAAAAAAATATGCTAGGTCCCATACATAACACAAAACAGCCAATATCCCTATTCATTTTTGAGCAGTTTATATAAATGTATTTAATATAGTACATATGGCTAATTTATAGTTACATATTACTTTCCTGTAATCTATATATATATATATATATATATATATATATATATATATATATATATATATATATATATATATATATAAATGTATATAATATAGTACATATGGCTAATTTATAGTTACATATTACTTTCCTGTAATCTATATATATATATATATATATATATATATATATATATATAAATGTATATAATATAGTACATATGGCTAATTTATAGTTACATATTACTTTCCTGTAATCTATATATATATATATATATATATAAATGTATATAATATACTACATATGGCTAATTTATAGTTACATATTACTTTCCTGTAATCTATATATATATATATATATATATATATATATATATATATATATATATTTTTTTATATATATATATATATATATATATATATATATATATATATATATATATATATATATATGTATATAATATAGTACATATGGCTAATTTATAGTTACATATTACTTTCCTGTAATCTATATATATATATATATAAATGTATATAATATAGTACATATGGCTCATTTATAGTTACATATTACTTTCCTGTAATCTATATATATGTATATATATATATATATATATATATATATATATAAATGTATATAATATAGTACTAGAACAGGAGTGGGGGTTATGAGGGTGGTGTGAAATATAAAATCACTATATTTCGTAATCTATCCATTTTTCGTCAAACTTGCATATAACAAAAGTTGTTTGTTTTGTTATTCAAAGTAACTTTTGTTATATTTACTTTTGCCGTATAACAAAGTTTGAATGCGGTAAACATGAAAAACTATAGAAGGGGTCTATAATGTTATAGGACACGAAAAACTAAATTGAAATCAACGAAACTCCGTATTTTTGACTGTAGGAGCTGTTTAGTGTCACAGGTGCAACCTTCCCTAAGGGTTATTTACCCGCCACAGGTAGTCAGTGTTGCCAAAAAAAATAAAAGAATTAATTAGGATAAATCTACTGGGCTACACTGCCGGTAACCAGACAATAGACTACCCTTTTTTCAGTGTGTATTCAATCTATCTCGTGTGCACGTGCTCTCTGCTAATGAACAGAATTAACAGTCTTTAATTTGATTTTTTATCGGTTTTTTTTTATTAGAAAAGTTTTTATATTTATTATTTAATTTATCTTTATTTCTGCAGTATAGTGCGTTATTTTAATTTTGGAGCACTTATTATTTTTTTATACCTCGTGCTCTAAATGACTACATGTTATATTAACGTTATTAGGAACAAACGGGAGTGGGGGTTGTTAGGGAGGCATCAAATGAAAAAAAACATCATATTTCATGACAAAAGATGTTTTATTTGATATTTAGAGTAACTTTCCTTATATAAATCTTTATCATAATTTAGTATTTTAGTTGGTGGCGTAGCAACGCGCGCAGGGTACAGCTAGTATCATATAAAAGTTAATATTCATAGGAACCATTTGCTTTCAGCATGACTGTGCACTCAAGAAATCTGTTCAGAATTACATACATTTAAAAACTTCATGCCTTAATTTATTCACTTCGGTAGTAATAAGTATTTTAATTTCACAATTTTTAGAGAAATGTTTTGTGAGCAGCACATATGACTTTAGGACGGACTGAAGCTTACTGCTATATAATAAAATAAGTCCATTTTAATTCAGTGGTGCATTAGTACATTTTTAAAGATTCCCCTCTTTTCTAATAGATTAGTTTTATTTCTCAGCAAAGCATATGAGAACCATCGATATATAATTTTTTTTTTCCCGTTTTAGACCATGTTTCCTACTGCTGGTCTTTGGAAGCCGTCCAAAAGACTGTTTTTCTATATTTTCCTCTGGGCTTCTTTTTCTTATATATTTTGTTTGTCTTCTATAGGAAACAGATTCCCAGCCAGACTAAGCACCGAATATTATAAGTTATGAAAAACGTTTGGCAATTTTTCCAATAGTTAATAATTATAAAATTTCCTCTGAGAGAAGCATTTTTCACTCATTAAAGGATTTCACTTGATAAATACATCTCCTCTTGCAATCACTAGTTAATCGTTTTTTTTTTTTTTTTACCTAATATTGGGGAATCCATGAGTAAGAGTAGAATAATTACGGTACTTCTCTTCAGTTACCAAGGTTTATAAATTTATCTTTTAATGGAAATATTTTTGTACTATTTATATATTAGCGCTTTTATTGTAATAAGTTATAAGTTCATTATACAATAGATAGCACGGTTGGCAATCCTGAACTTATATTTTTATTACAATATCTCTGTTTTCCGATTTTATAAATGAAATGAACTAAGCAGATTGTTTTAAAATAAATTTATGTGTTTCGAAAATAAAATAACAGGACTGATAGTCCATGCAGGAATATGTTTCTTTAGCTGTTTTTGTATGTCTATAGTCTGTCTATGATATTCTAAAGCTGAGGAAAATATTAATTATTCTTATTTAATGTTTTTTTTTGTCAAGTTTAATTTTCATGTTCTTATTTCTTATAAATAAAAATTGTTAAAAAGTTTTGACAAAATGCACTTATAATACAAATGTGCATGGGATGTGCCGAAAATAAAATTCCTCCACATAGGGTTACTATGTAGAGGAAATAGGTAATATTAAAGAAAAAAAACCTAAGCTGATTTCCCAACTACTGAAATGACTCACTTATTAACATCCCGTTCTCTGTTTCTTCCATAATAAGAATGATATGTAATCAGAGTTTGATTCTAAGCTGGAAATGAATTATACTCTGATATAAGTTATGTTGGTTCAGTATTGTTTGGGTGCGTGTGGGAGTTAGCTGAAGACCGAAAAAATTGCAAATAACTCCGTTAATATTCTTGTTAGAGAAAAATGGGAGGTATTCATTACATTGCCGACAGTTTTATTTATACAGCATTTTTCGCCGTGAACCATAATAAGGGAGATTAGCATGATTTGGTATTTTACTCCATCTATTATCAACTCCAATTTAGCCCTCTCTGATTTCGGTTATTAACGTTTTCAACAGTTGATTTTACACAAAACGGTTAATATCGAGTAGGATATTGAAGAAATAAGCATTGAGACTTATAGAGCCCTCCCAAGTCTGTCTGCTTGAATGATCCCATCAGCCTAATAGTTCATTAACAAACTTCATTCACTGAATCTTTCCATTCCCCCTTCATTCAATGAGCATTTTGAGCAGTTAAATATATATATATATATATATATTGTTAAGAGGGAGATGTGATAAACACTATGAAGCATCCTTTTGGCCCAATGAGAGCAATTCAGCGTTTATGCAACTCAGGCGTTTTGGCGCTGAATTCTGAAAATAAAATGATGATACAGTTTATACAATCGTGAACAATATCTTCCTCTACCTCCTAAATTCTCAAGGGTATTACGTAAGACTAGAATGAGAACTGTAACCTGAGGTACGGATATAGACTGAGTATTATCTTCAAGGATGAAGCTCCAGAAACTAGGCTCCAGTAACTTTCCCCAAGACTATGCAGAGCTATTATCCCCAATGCCTCTATAAACGAGAACAACTAGGTCATCACCGGTTTTTCCAGCTGCGAAAAATGTCTCCTTACCAGTTACATATAAAGACAATTAGTGCAGTATTTTTCAGTGGATTTACTTTAAGGGAAATCAGCTATTACAGTTACAACTCATGTTGCAAGTTTCGAAAATTGTTTTCAAATGTGCATCTGTCTATGGACATATATATATATATATATATATATATATATATATATATATATATGTGTGTGTGTGTGTGTGTGTGTGTGTGTGTGTGTACTGTGAGTGCCAAGGTACCCGGCTTCGCTCGGGAAATCATTTGAGACGAAAAGATTTTATTTTGTTTTTGGCAATGCTTCTATGTGTAGAACTGCTCTTCCCGTTTAGGCGCACTTTTCCCCGTAAGGGTCCCTTGGGCGACTTATGGAAGAAAAAAAAAATTAGGTTTGAAGAATAAATGAAAATAAGACTTTAATCATTCCCTCTCCACTAAAATAAACTAAAATACGCACGTTATAGATGATATTTAATTATAATAAATGCTATCCATGATTATGATTTGAATTATTCACGGTGTGTCAAACGAATAATTCAAATAATAATCATGGATAGCATTTATTATAATTAAATATCATCTATAATGTACGTATTTTGTATATACGATCTAGCTAATATACCCGGCAATTCCCGGGAAATCATCGTTGACTGACTAATGATTGTATTTTTATAGAAAATCGTTGAAAAACCAATTGGAATCGGAATATCACAATTTTTCATTTGAGGCCTCCCTCATAACTCCCACTCCCGTTTGGACCTAAAAATTTTAATATATCTTATAATCATGGAAGAATTAATGCTAATTCACATTCCGAGTTTTTTTTTAGTTTGGTTAAATAGTTAGTGCCCAACAAAATTGTTGGCCCCCGCTCTAGTTTTTACTGTATATCTCGTTTATTCTTTGTTATACGACAGAAATGAATATAACAAAAGTTATTTTAAAAAAACAAAATAAACAACTTGTGTCTTGTGCATATATGCAGAAAAACCAATGGAAAACGAAATACCGTTATTTTTAATTTCAGGCCCTCCTTACAATCCCCACTTCTGCCCGTCCATAGAAATGTTAGAATAGCTTATTATAATAAAGGCGTTAGTGCTAATACGCATACCGAGTTTTATTGAGTTCGGTTGAGTCTTTTGTGCCAAATAAAATTGTTCACTTCCGCTATAGGTTTTAGCGTATATCTCGTTTATAATTCGTTATACGAAAATATATATATATATATATATATATATATATATATATATATAACAAAAGTTACTCTAAATAACAAAATAAACAACTTTTGTTTACATTTGTCGAAAAACCAATAGGAAACGAAATATCACTATTTTTAATTTTAGGCCTCCCATATAACCCCCACTCCTGTTTGTCTCAGAGAATATTAATATAGCCTAAAGACTAAGTTGGGTTAGTAGTAATATACATACCAAGTTTCATAAAATTCGGTTCAGCCGTTTTTGTGTGAAAAGGTAACAAACAAACAAATAAACAAACAGACACGAAAGAAACAAAATGCAGTTATGGTGTCTATGACATGTGAAACGAAAAGTTATCGTGAAATTTCGAGAAAAAAAAATCAATGTACAGACAGATATATATATATATATATATATATATATATATATATATATATATATATACTAGCAGACCCGACAGACTTTGTCCTGCATGATATTTCAATCGATTAGGATATCAAATTTGATGATACAATGTTTACAACAATTGCTAATTTTAATAACACAAAAAACAACGTTTGTTATGTGCACGTTTGCCTAAAAACAAATAGAAAATGAAATATCACGATTCTTTTATTCAGGCCTCCCATATAAACCCCACTCCCGTTCGAGCCTAAAACATTTAACGTTTATCCATGACCTAAATAAGACCTTCAGGCGCACTCAATTCATTTATTACTTCTGTGTTCTATTTGTTCAGTACAAATTCTTCAAGCTTTTCTGAGCAAAATCTACATTTCCGTTCATTCTCGTCTGTTATATTTTTTTTGAGTAGAGTCCAATTAAAATTTTTACTATTATTATTATTATCCGGAGGTTTATACTCAGTAAAAACTGGAATAAAATCCATATCGGGGGAAAATCCAACCAATATGGAGTTTGTGAGTGTGACATGGTATGGAGAATTTAAAAATTTTCACACAATTCTTGTAGTATCAAGAAGTATCCTTTCGCTGTGCTTCTTATAATTAATTGTTATTATTATCATTTATTAAAGTCCACTTTTTGCAACTAAGGCTAATTAAAATTTTTGTTTTTTTTCTTTTTCATTGTTCAGTTAACCTTTTTTTTACTTTTACTTATTAGCAATTTCCTCAATAATCACTATGTTCAACTAAAATTTGAAATTGCGCTTACATCGAGTTTATATTATTGGAGAAATAGAAAATTGAATTAGCATGTCTGTCAGTGCTTCATTTATCACAAAATGTTCTGTAAATGTGGGTACCATTTTTTTGTTTGATGCACGTAAACGGAAGTATTGTATGTAACATTCAAATGAAATAATTTTGAATAAGTGCAGCAAACCATTTTGTTTACTTAATTTCATAGGAGTAAGAGAAGGACATGTCATGGCAACATCCAACGTGTCAAGCAGGGAAATTCGTATACCCGAAGGAGTCAGTAAAAACTGCCTCCTTACCGTTTCATATATGTAACATGAAGTTGTAATGGGCTAAAATATTTGGTTGATCATTGTTAATATATATATACCACCACTGGAGTAAATATCTTGAAATATGCCCTGTGCACCTGACGAAATACACATAGTGGTCTAAGCGGGCCAATAGAACAGTCGAGCCATTAATAGAAAATGAAAAAAAAAACATTTCGATCTTAATGTTTTTTTTTTCATTTTCTATAAATATGAATTAAAATGTATTCATTGACATCCACTTTGTGATACTAAGGCTAATCGGGACGGGTTATCTATAGGTTGCCACAATTTTCTAGCCAGGGTGGGACTAAGGATTTTAGCAATTTCCCTTAAGGGAAACCAGCTATTGAGGTCGTACTCATGACGCGAGTTTCGAAACATTTCTTCAAATGTCCATCGAACCTACCCAGGAGATGACGCAAATGTGGTCCGTTCAAAATTATATATTTATTTGTCTATTAACGCTCTAGTGGTCGCAATGTTTGTTTAATCGTTACCAGACTCGGTATTTAATCGTTTTATGTAAAAAGGAAGATCAAGTTCCTTAATGGCTGAAATCGGACCCGTGGGAGAGAGGATTATTCAAAATTCAAAATATCTCCGTTATTTTAAGTCGGATCGAAAAATTGTATTGAATCAATCTTATTGCAAATTAAATGTACTATAAATAATGTTCCATACATTTATTCCGTATCTTGGATATTAACCGAGATATTTGCATTTGTATTGTGTGTGTGGTCGGCAGGAATCTGCTGTTCGGGACTTTCCGCCGAGAGCTAGGGCGGCCGTTTCAACTGTTCATCCCTCATGAATAGGTTTAGAGATTCCTTACTACTACTGTTGTCATTAGGCAGATTTCTCTATTGTAAAACTTCACGTGGGAAATCTGCTTAGTTTACGCAGCCCCTGCGTGACGGACTTTTGTTATTTCTTGTGTTTTGTTTTCACTGGAGGGAATCGATCCAAATAAGCTATGTTTAGCAAGTCAGTTCACAGCTTTTCTAGTTCCTTCAATTAAAATTATTTCATTCTTTAAAACAATTTGATAATCACCACGAAAGCAAACAACTTGCTGAGATTGAGGAGCTGACTCAAGGTGGGACTGAGCCAGGCTCAAGATGTCGAGCTACACCAATGTTTCAGGGAGGGTATACCTCCCACGCCCTTATCCAACTTGCTGAGATGGAGCAGCTGACTCAAGGCGGGACTGAGCCAGGCTCAAGATGTCGAGCTACACCAATGTTTGAGGGAGGGTGCACCTCCCACGCCCTTATCCAACTTGCTGAGATGGAACAGCTGACTCAAGGCGGGACTGAGCCAGGCTCAAGATGCCAAGCTACACCAATGTTTGAGGGAGGGTGCACCTCCCACGCCCTTATCCAACTTGCTGAGATTGAGCAGCTTACTCAAGGCGGTACTTCGCCTGGCTCACCATTCGAGCTACACCAATGTTTGAGGGAGGGTGCACCTCCCACGCCCTTATCCAACTTGCTGAGATGGAGCAGCTGACTCAAGGCGGGACAGAGCCAGGCTCAAGATGTCGAGCTACACCAATGTTTGAGGAGGGTGCACCTCCCACGCCCTTATCCAACTTGCTGAGATGGAGCAGCTGACTCAAGGCGGGACAGAGCCAGGCTCAAGATTCGAGCTACACCAATGTTTGAGGGAGGGTGCACCTCCCACGCCCTTATCCAACTTGCTGAGATGGAGCAGCTGACTCAAGGCGGGACAGAGCCAGGCTCAAGATTCGAGCTACACCAATGTTTGAGGGAGGGTGCACCTCCCACGCCCTTATCCAACTTGCTGAGATGGAGCAGCTGACTCAAGGCGGGACAGAGCCAGGCTCAAGATGTCGAGCTACACCAATGTTTGAGGGAGGGTGCACCTCCCACGCCATTAACCAACTTGCTGAGATGGAGCAGCTGACTCAAGGCGGGACAGAGCAAGGCTCAAGATGCCTAGCTACACCAATGTTTGAGGGAGGGTGCACCTCCCACGCCCTTATCCAACATGAAGAGATTGAGAAGCGGACTCAAGGCGTGACATAGCCAGGCTCAAGATGGCTAGGTACCCCAATGTTTGAGGGAGGGTGCACCTCCCACGCCCTTATCCAACTTGCTGAGAGATGGAGCAGCTGACTCAAGGCGGGACAGAGCCAGGCTCAAGATGTCGAGCTACACCAATGTTTGAGGGAGGGTGCACCTCCCACGCCCTTATCCAACTTGCTGAGATGGAGCAGCTGACTCAAGGCGGGACTGAGCCAGGCTCAAGATGCCAAGCTACACCAATGTTTGAGGGAGGGTGCACCTCCCACGCCCTTATCCAACTTGCTGAGATTGAGCAGCTGACTCAAGGCGGGACAGAGCCAGGCTCAAGATTCGAGCTACACACAGGTTTGAGGGAGGGTGCACCTCCCACGCCCTTATCCAACTTGCTGAGATGGAGCAGCTGACTCAAGGAGGGACAGAGCCAGGCTCAAGATGTCTAGCTACACCAATGTTTGAGGGAGGGTGCACCTCCCACGCCCTTCTCAAACTTGAGGAGATGGAGCAGCTGACTCAAGGCGGGACAGAGCCAGGCTCAAGATTCGAGCTACACCAATGTTTGAGGGAGGGTGCACCTCCCACGCCCTTATCCAACTTGCTGAGATGGAGCAGCTGACTCAAGGCGGGACAGAGCCAGGCTCAAGATTCGAGCTACACCAATGTTTGAGGGAGGGTGCACCTCCCACGCCCTTATCCAACTTGCTGAGATGGAGCAGCTGACTCAAGGCGGGACAGAGCCAGGCTCAAGATGTCGAGCTACACCAATGTTTGAGGGAGGGTGCACCTCCCACGCCCTTATCCAACTTGCTGAGATGGAGCAGCTGACTCAAGGCGGGACTGAGCCAGGCTCAAGATGCCAAGCTACACCAATGTTTGAGGGAGGGTGCACCTCCCACGCCCTTATCCAACTTGCTGAGATGGAGCAGCTGACTCAAGGCGGGACAGAGCCAGGCTCAAGATTCGAGCTACACCAATGTTTGAGGGAGGGTGCACCTCCCACGCCCTTATCCAACTTGCTGAGATGGAGCAGCTGACTCAAGGCGGGACTGAGCCAGGCTCAAGATGTCGAGCTACACCAATGTTTGAGGGAGGGTGCACCTCCCACGCCCTTATCCAACTTGCTGAGATGGAGCAGCTGACTCAAGGCGGGACTGAGCCAGGCTCCAGATGTCGAGCTACACCAATGTTTGAGGGAGGGTGCACCTCCCACGCCCTTATCCAACTTGCTGAGATTGAGCTGCTGACTCAAGGCGGGACTGAGCCAGGCTCAAGATGTCGAGCTACACCAATGTTTGAGGGAGGGTGCACCTCCCACGCCCTTATCCAACTTGCTGAGATTGAGCAGCTGACTCAAGGCGGGACTGAGCCAGGCTCAAGATGTCGAGCTACACCAATGTTTGAGGGAGGGTGCACCTCCCACGCCCTTATCCAACTTGCTGAGATGGAGCAGCTGACTCAAGGCGGGACAGAGCCAGGCTCAAGATGTCGAGCTACACCAATGTTTGAGGGAGGGTGCACCTCCCACGCCCTTATCCAACTTGCTGAGATGGAGCAGCTGACTCAAGGCGGGACTGAGCCAGGCTCAAGATGCCAAGCTACACCACTGTTTGAGGGAGGGTGCACCTCCCACGCCCTTATCCACCTTGCTGTGATTGAGCCGCTGACTCAAGGCGGGACAGAGCCAGGCTCAAGATTCGAGCTACACCAATGTTTGAGGGAGGGTGCACCTCCCACGCCCTTATCCAACTTGCTGAGATGGAGCAGCTGACTCAAGGCGGGACAGAGCCAGGCTCAAGATGTCGAGCTACACCAATGTTTGAGGGAGGGTGCACCTCCCACGCCCTTATCCAACTTGCTGAGATGGAGCAGCTGACTCAAGGCGGGACAGAGCCAGGCTCAAGATTCGAGCTACACCAATGTTTGAGGGAGGGTGCACCTCCCACGCCCTTATCCAACTTGCTGAGATGGAGCAGCTGACTCAAGGCGGGACAGAGCCAGGCTCAAGATTCGAGCTACACCAATGTTTGAGGGAGGGTGCACCTCCCACGCCCTTATCCAACTTGCTGAGATGGAGCAGCTGACTAGGCTCAAGATGTCGAGCTACACCAATGTTTGAGGGAGGGTGCACCTCCCACGCCCTTATCCAACTTGCTGAGATGGAGCAGCTGACTCAAGGCGGGACTGAGCCAGGCTCAAGATGTCGAGCTACTCCAATGTTTGAGGGAGGGTGCACCTCCCACGCCCTTATCCAACTTGCTGAGATGGAGCAGCTGACTCAAGGCGGGACTGAGCCAGGCTCAAGATGTCGAGCTACTCCAATGTTTGAGGGAGGGTGCACCTCCCACGCCCTTATCCAACTTGCTGAGATGGAGCAGCTGACTCAA
Organism: Riptortus pedestris; assembly: GCA_019009955.1. NCBI lineage: Eukaryota > Metazoa > Arthropoda > Insecta > Hemiptera > Alydidae > Riptortus > Riptortus pedestris. The sequence goes on from CM032231.1 coordinate 45,071,921, forward strand.
GGCGGGACTGAGCCCGGCTCAAGATGTCGAGCTACTCCAAGGTTTGAGGGAGGGTGCACCTCCCACGCCCTTATCCAACTTGCTGAGATGGAGCAGCTGACTCAAGGCGGGACTGAGCCAGGCTCAAGATGTCGAGCTACTCCAATGTTTGAGGGAGGGTGCACCTCCCACGCCCTTATCCAACTTGTTGAGATGGAGCAGCTGACTCAAGGCGGGACTGAGCCAGGCTCAAGATGTCGAGCTACACCAATGTTTGAGGGAGGGTGCACCTCCCACGCCCTTATCCAACTTGTTGAGATGGAGCAGCTGACTCAAGGCGGGACTGAGCCAGGCTCAAGATGTCGAGCTACTCCAATGTTTGAGGGAGGGTGCACCTCCCACGCCCTTATCCAACTTGCTGAGATGGAGCAGCTGACTCAAGGCGGGACTGAGCCAGGCTCAAGATTCGAGCTACACCAATGTTTGAGGAAGGGTGCACCTCCCACGCCCTTATCCAACTTCTTCTCAAACAAATTATAATTCAGGTTTCACCTCTCTCCCCAATATTTTTTCAATTAATTATCTAGACTGATAAACTTTATGCGAACAAATTTGTTTCCCAACTTGAGGAACATTTCTTTAGTAAAGTCATTTTAAAGAATCAACAAGCTCTCCCCCACTCCCTCTTGCTGCTGCAAAGGTAGGGTTTACTCAACAGAATAATAGTAATATAGAATAAAATTAATTATAGTTGACTTAATATTATTAACTTTGTGAAAGCAAACGAAATCTATTCGTGACGTATCTTATTACGTTATTCATTGAGGTTGAACTCATACTCGATTTTTGAAACATTTCCTCAAATGTCCATCAATCATACAAAGGAGATGACGAAAATTAGGTCCGTTATAAATTATATATATATATATATATATATATATATATATATATATATATATATATATATATATATATATGTCTGTTACCGCTATAGCGGTCGCTTTTTTTAATCGTTACCAAACTCCATATATACGAATTTTATTTAATAAGAAAGGTTAAGTTCGTTAACGGCTGAATTCGCTTATCGTATATGATCAATCTTATTGAAAATTTAATTTCCTATAAATGTTGTTATATACTTACAATAAGCTGTTATATTATGAATCACTTTCTTTGAAGCCTAAATACCAGAAATATTGTTCTGATTGAACTCTTACGTTTTGAGATTATAGGGGGTGTTATTTTAGTATTTAGAAGGTGTCCCTTCCCTATAAATAAAAAAAATCTTGACTCCAAATAATAATGATTATTGTATTTTAAAACAAATAAATAAACAAGAAAAATAATATCCCAATTTTAGAATTATGAACACAGGAACATATGATTGAATGACGGTCCGTCAAGTAAAGTGAGAGGTTAATGTGAGGCTATCCTGTTGGCCACGTTAGAGCAGAAAACAAAAGCTTGGAAGGATGCTTTCTTACTGGCCGGTATCTCTGTAAAATATAATTGTTTTTACTCACGATACCGACTCATGTTTTTAAACTTCTTTTGGTCAATCCTGCTTCTTTTCAGTTGTGCTGGCTTGATGATGATGAGGTGGTGCTCGGCTGTTGTAGTTCGCAGATAAATAAGCTAAAAACAACAAACAGCGGTCTTCTCATGCAGTACACTAGCAACTGACTGTCTAAACTTTTTTTACATATAAGCGTTAGGTTAAGTGGTAACCAGGGGCAACGCGGCCCAGCTGCTACAAGATAAATGCGTGACGCACGTGGGAAATCTGCTAAGTAAATGCAGCTACTGTTTTTCTTTAACTGAATTAAATACATTCCTGTTGTTGACACTATTGGCAGTCAAGAAAATTCGTTGTAACAAGAGCTACAACATCCCAGTTCGCCCGTTGTCACTCTCCTGACGTATAATTAGTGTGGCTAGCGACAATAATATGTAGTGAGCAAGTTGTGAGAGAGGGAGTAGTCAGGGGAAGGTCCTTAATGACCAATACTGGCTGTGGTGTCGGGTAACTTGCTAGAACCCGCAGCCGGATATAACCACACCGAGTCAGATCTGACCTACAAACTGAGGTCGCTGGGGCAAAACGATTGTCCTCTTATATCAGATCCTATATCCCTACATATCTGTTTCTCTCTCTCGGGAAAAAATATATATTCCTATACTCTACCTACAACTATCTTTATTCCGCATTTGTAGCAGATTTATCTTAAGGGAAATCAGCTATTGAGGTAGTACTCATGATGCGAGTTTTGAAATTTTTCATCAAATGGCCATCTATTCTAAGATGACGACGAAAAAGAGGTCCGTTCAAAATTTTATGTGTGTATATATATATATATATATATATATTATTTGTTCCTTCCTATATTAACCTTATAAGAAGGCCGTTTATTTGTTTCTGTCCCATGCAAGTTAGCATATCACCTGCATATGTAGTGTATTACAATTAATTTATGTATAAATTACTACAAATGTATAATATATATATATATATATATATATATATATATATATATATATACAGAATTAACAATAAGAACATTAAATAAAAATAAAAACATATTAAGAGGAGATTATTAGTCTTAAAAAAGAAAAAGAGAAAAAAATGATTGATTATCCATAAATATGTTAAGTATAGTAGCTATAATAAGTATCCAACCTATTAATTGTATCAAAAGCATGTTCTGCAAATATTTAAAAAAAATTATTATATTTTAAAAATAACTTGTCTTCTTCTATTGGAAAATTGCTTTTTTTTTTATCAATGTCTTGTTTTAGTTTTTGTCGTTCGTTAGTCAATAGTCTGCAATCGTATATTAAGTGTTGACTTGTTTGTGGAGTTGTGTAATCACAGGGGCAAGCATTGTTGTATTTTATGTTAAATCGTTGGTAGTATGAATTTAGTGTACCATGTCCTGATACTGATTGTGTAATGTAAAAGTCTGACTGTATGTATTTGCTGTTGAAATATGTGTTAATGTTATTTATTAGTTACAGTCCATTGTTGTTGCCACTTTTCAGTTAGATCAGTTTTAACATATACTTTACGTGGGCTTTGGAGATTTTATTGTAACATTCTGGTAATAGGGTATCTTTTGAAGCAGATTTAGCAGCTCTATGGGCCAATTCATTTCCAAAATTATCAGAATGTGCTTTAACCCATGAAACATATAAGTTAATATGATTTAATTCTGCTATTCGGAGTTCTCTGATTTGCGTTGTTAACGGGTCATAGGTTGTACGGTTCTGTAGTTTTGTATCGATACTTTACTGTCTGTGTATATGCAAAGTGTATTATGTTTTGTATGTTCAGTTTGTATTTTTTGTAAGGTTTTCATTATTGCATATTGTTCTGCTTGAATGTTTGTTCAGTTGTGTCCCAGTATAAATTTATGTATCTCTGTCAATTCCTGATCAATGAATATTACACATGCGCAGCCTACATTTTTCCCATTTTTACTTCCTTGATATATTAATATATTTTGGAATCTCCCAGTGTGATACCACCTTTTGTATTCCAATTCTGAATCAACAAATTCAGCTTGGATATCGTTTGAATTAATAGACTTTTTAATAAGGTTATATTGATCAACAAAATATGTATATGATGATAAATCGATGGGGACTATTTTAGCTAGAACGCAGGCTGCATCATACGAAACTGTTTTAAATCCCTTTATAATTTTGATTGTCATCAGTCTTTGTACTCGTTGTAATTTCTTTAAGTTATGTTGTTTGTTAAGTCCAGTGTGCTAAATGTTTATTCCATACGTGAGGGAAGGAAGGAAAGCACCTTTATATAATATGTGTAATGCGTCTGATTTCAGTCCCCAGGTGTTTCTTGCTGCTATAGATAGTTTGTTGATAAGTTGAGCTTAAATAATCGTTCTTGTAGTTTGTCTATATGCGTATTCCAATTAAGTTTACTGTCAAAGAATATACCTAGATATTTAATTGATTTACCTTTTTTTATGTCTTGTCCTTGTATATGTATATGTAAAGGTGAAGGTGATTTTTTATGAGTAAAAATAATGTATGAAGATTTTTGAATATTAAAATATAGTTTATCTAAATGTGCCCATTTTTCTACGATGTCTGTAATAATGTTAATATTCCCCTGTAGTTGTTCAAATGGTTTAGATGTTATCATAATAATGATTTCGTCTGTAAAAGCCAGAATCTATTATGTAGTAAATCATTTACTATAAGATTCCATAATAATGGTGAGATTCCCGACCCCTGTGGTGTACCTTGTGTTTGTGATTTTGCAACTCAGTTTGGTGTGATGATGTAAGATGTTCTGTCATGTAAATAGTTATTGATTAACTTATATATATTATTTGGACAGCCCAGTTGTTGAAGTGCATGTAAAATTGATGGCCACCAAGCATTATCAAAAGCACCTTTAATATCCAGTGAAATTAGAATAGTGTGTGAATTATTGTGTTTTGAGGTGGTAATAAAGTCTATTACATGTTGCAATGCTTCAATCGTAGATTTTTTAGGTGTGAATCTAAACTGATTCTCATGCATTAATGATTGTGAATACAAATAATATGATAATCTTCAATTTATAATTTTTTGTAAAACTTTTCCACCAGTTGGGATCCACGAAATTTGTCTTGATGATGAAATTTCACATTTATTCCTACCAGGTTTATTTAAGGGTACTAATTTTGACAGTTTCCATATTTAAGAAAGTATTCCACTTTGAAAACATGTTTTATACAAAGTATTTAATTTTTTTTTTTTTAATTTATTAAACATCTGTGTATTTGTTTGTATATGTCAGCAGTTACACCATTGATGCCTGGTGAAATATTCTGTTTTAAGTTTTTAATTATCTATTCTATTTCATCGTCCGTTAGTGGTAGGTCGTCAAGTGTGTTAAGATCATTTAGTATGTTATCACGAATAGTCGTATGTATTTCTTTGTCATTTGAGATTGTCATTTTCTACAAGTTTGTCTAGTATATATTCGTATGTGTACTTTGTATTAATCGTGTATGTTCCGTCTTCTTTTTTGATTGAATTGAGCTTAAATGAGGTCCGCAACTTTCCACTTGCAAACCTGTATGGCCAGCTCCAAGGATTTGTATGAGTTATCTACTACAATATTTCTTCCATGTCTTTAATTTATTCGCACTCATTGTTTTCTCAAATTCACGTTTTTTCAATAAGCATGTTTCTTTTATAATTTCACGTAAGATTTCATCTTTAGTAGTCTTTAAAAAGAGCAGGAACAAGAAAAATTAATGATATTTTCTTTATTGTAAATATTTAGAAATAATTTAAATGTAGTTTTCAATTCATGTTTTATCGAATGACCCCCAATGTAGGAAATTTTTTCCTGGAATTGAAAGTATTAAATTATTAATGATTCGGAGAATTATATTATGATTGATTGTAAAAGTAGATTATATGATCAGTTTAAACTTAAGTGCCAATCACACATCTAAATCATCCGTAAAGATTGCGGGATTCTGCTTTTTTTCAGAATCTTTGATAATATATTAAGGATATATTGCCTTTAAAATGCAGAGCATCAGTAGAAAATCAGTACGTATATGCGAGGCCTAATGAGATAAAATGTAATCAACTTTTATTTTAAAAAATCCACCATGCAGCCTATCCAGAGAGATATATATACATATATTTATTTCTGGTCTGATAAACACCTATTGAAGAGAGATTTCATTTATTTATGCTTTGACAAAATGAACATTTTTTTCTTTAATATTTGCACATGTGAATTTCTATAGTATACATAAAATATCATTAAGTTGGAAATAAATAGAAATTATTTTTCACAAAAACAAAGCATTCCTCCGATATAAACAGGAAAAAGAAATATATAATTGCATCCACAAAAACAACGTATTTTCCTTGTACTCAGTTTAAACTGAATTAACAAAATGTTTTAAATAAATACATAGAAAATAATTTATAGGTGATTTCATAATATACAAAATTATTATTATTTATTCATGGACACCACATCGAAGGTGATTTGCCCTTTCAAAAGTAACAGCAGGTAACAATAACAAAAAATATCTTAACAACATGTAACACAATAGTAAATACCTTAACAAGTAATAATGACAAATACCTTGACAACAAGTAATAATAACAAATATCATAACAACAAGTAATAATAACAAATACCTTAACAACAAGTAATAATAACAAATACCTTAACAACAAGTAATAATAACAAATATCTGAACAACAATTAATAATAACAAATAACTTAGCAATAATATAGAAAAAAAAAAAAGTGTATGGCTGGTGGAATATAATTTTAAATTTTGTTGTACACCACAGACTTAATTTGCATGTTAAATGTTGTCATATATTTCAATTTTGTGTAGGTATGAGAATATATTGTTAATGTGTGGGCTGCCTTCCGTCAATAGTTCTTGTAAGTCGTAGGGGAAGTCCTGGTGTTGTCGTTTTCGGCATTCTGTCAGTATATGTCTTATCGTCAAAGGAATGTTGCATGTTGAGCAAGTAGGTCTGTCAGTCTTTGTCATTAAGTATATACGTATATATATAAGTCATAATATACAAAAATTGTTCCATACCAATTTGTAGTTCCTTGTACGAAGAAAAAGGAGGATCGTAATATCTAAAATTTTCGATTTTCAGATTTCAACAGAGTTATCCGTGCTGACTTTGCTGAATCCATTTTGACTGTTTCAGCGTTACGTCTGTTCGTATCTAACGAAACGTCTAGGGCCAATGAAGCTACTCTCCATGGCTATCTGAATTTCTTCAGTGTTAGTGAACACTTAGACAAAAGAACTTAGAAATGTTATTAAAGGAGATAACACTTACTTGTTAAAAGGAAGAGCAAAAACAAATATTCCGTGTAGGAAATAATGCCTGTAAAAGCAAACAGACATATAAAATAAAATTAATGAATATTAAACTAAATACAATTTTAATAAAATACAGTGAATAAAATCTACTATTTAGGATTAAAAATTTAGTTTCAAGGCAGATCAAATTTCTTTTTAGTTTTAGTAATTTTATAGTTTTTAATATTCTGCCATCCCTACATTTCAAATTTTCGCTTCTATATTCAGAATATATATGATTCAGGGTACAGCACAAGAAAATGCCAAGATCAACCAAGGAGGCTGAATATTCTGTTGTATTGAAGCAAATGGAGTTCCCTAATTGTACACCATTTAAATATCTGGGAGAATTAGTAATAGGGAGTAGAAGTTGGCACTACAATCTCTCAGAAAGAAAAAACTAGTATTATACTAGTTATTAGACCTGGAGCCCCTGGAAGCCACTGCAAGTCCTTGTGATTTTCTTCTGTCCCAGATCAGCAATTTTACTAGAGACCGGAGATTTTGTAGGGAACAGGGATTCCTGTTCATTTATAATTAGTGTCAAACGCAAGACCTCCATTATTGAAAAAGTAGCAATTGACACTTACACCACTATGTTTTTTAGCTGTCCAGATTGCAACAGTATTACAGATACCCAAATAATGCAAGGCTAATTAAATAGGAACAATTTTTGTTTTTTTAAAAAAAAAGTATGGAAAACAGTATTTATCACGCGTACGTAGTTTGATATGTATGCAGAAATCAAAGGTTAGCTACTGTTTGCTTCTCACAAAGCTGAAATTCGAAACTTTTCTCATTTCTGCTTGGAAAAGTCACGACTTTCCTCATTCCCAACTTTCCTCAGTGCAGCTCCAATTTTCCAACAAACTCTGATCGCGTCTCCACTTATTCTCCATTATATGATTTCCTAGACACAAATAAGCCAAGTGGACTAGATACTAATTGTTGGTCTTTCAACTTTCAACTGATAGCGTCACTGTTCTTAAGATTAGACAGTCCAATAATTCACTCACGGTCACTGAAGTACACCAAAAGACGGCACTGCACTGTCTTAAACACGGCACTAAACTGTTACTTACAGTCACGACACAACACTGTTCTTCTTATAAAGACACTTTACTGCACAGCACTAAGTCGCACTGTAGCACCGAACGCACATATGAGCACTTAAGAAGAAACTGACTCGTCGCCACTGGCCGGTTCTTTATATAGGTCGTCGGCATACATCAAAGGGAAATTGGCTAGGCCCTTCGACGTCTGGACTGGAAGGGTCTAGTAGGAGCTCGAACCTCTGTCGGCTTCTTTGATCTACCTCGCTCATTCCCAACTTTCCTCAGTGCAGCTCCAATTTTCCAACAAACTCTGATCGCGTCTCCACTTATTCTCCATTATATGATTTCCTAGACACAAATAAGCCAAGTGGACTAGATACTAATTGTTGGTCTTTCAACTTTCTTCATGTAGGTAAACGATTGGAAAAATGAAATATAATTTGTACGCTTCTGTTATTGAAAGTGACTAGGATGACTTTATGATTCGAGTTTTCAGAATCATTGGTCAGGTTTCTACCGACTCTCAAATGATCTGTTAAAAATGATAAACATACAAGCCAAAAGATACATATTTTGGATGTGTGTGTAATGAGTGGATTCATGGAAGGTGAAATCCATTAATCCTGTTGAAATCTGTAAACCATAAATTTTAACATTTACAATATTTCCTTTAATTTGTACATGAAATAAGAAACACGTGTCTGAAGAAATACTCAAAAGAGTGACTCCATACACTTTAAGAAGAGCAATAACGAGTAAAATTAATGGTATTCACTTTACAATATCGTTACGTTTTTATTACTAAAAGAGTAATAAACGTTGTTAATACGAGTTCTTTTGGATTGAAAAATTAAACACTCACAAGTTTAACAGTTTTTATCATTGCACAATTCATTTCACAATGCACAATACACTTGGTAATTATTCTTAATTACTACTCACAGTATACACTGATAGCGTCACTGTTCTTAAGATTAGACAGTCCAATAATTCACTCACGGTCACTGAAGTACACCAAAAGACGGCACTGCACTGTCTTAAACACGGCACTAAACTGTTACTTACAGTCACGACACAACACTGTTCTTCTTATAAAGACACTTTACTGCACAGCACTAAGTCGCACTGTAGCACCGAACGCACATATGAGCACTTAAGAAGAAACTGACTCGTCGCCACTGGCCGGTTCTTTATATAGGTCGTCGGCATACATCAAAGGGAAATTGGCTAGGCCCTTCGACGTCTGGACTGGAAGGGTCTAGTAGGAGCTCGAACCTCTGTCGGCTTCTTTGATCTACCTCGCACTTCCCAAATACGCGACTCTCTGTCTGCTAATCATGTATCTTCATGTATTTAATTTTTGCAACAATATTTAGAAATAATTAAAACGTAGTTTCCCATTAATTCTTTATCGAACGACCACTAATGTAGCAAATTTTTCTCTGAATTAAAAGTATTAAATAATTAGTGATTTGGAGAAATATATTATGAATAATTGTAAAAGTAGATTAAAAGATCTACTTCTTTTACTCTTTCTGAGTGTGTGTGTGTAGTGGTGCGGTGCCCTATTAGTGAATATTACAGTTTTATCGCAATTGTTAAAATTATAAAACATATTAACCCTCCGTCGGGCGCGTGATCTCTCAGATACACAGTTTCTAGAAAAATATTTGCCACACCTCCTAGCATAGAGTGGTGTTGTAGTGCTTCGAGTTATGTGTTTTAGAGAACTCCCCCTCAAGGTATGTTGAGTCACTGTGTTTAACGGAGTCGTGAGTTTCGCCTGGCATTAAATTTTATCTCCTAGATACCACGCGCCCGATCTCGTAAGTTTTTTTGAAATCTGTATTTCATAAATATGTACATCAATTAAGTTTCTCTTTATTAAAATGGAATCATATAAACCTATTATTCTATTATTTTGCTCAAACATGTGCTTTCAAAAGAACTTGTACAAGGATATATTGCACGACGCAGTGACAATAGTAGACGTTTACCAACCGAACTAAGGACGAAACTTTAAGACTAGAGAGACTCATAAGAGTACACTAGCTCATTGGACCATACATTGAATTCAAGTACAGAACAGCATAAAAAAAGGCCTTCCGCTACAACGAACAAATGAAAATGATGTGAACCAAGAAAAACTGAAAATAAATGTAGGTGTACTAATTACTGTTGTGAGATTTGCAAAAACAAAATTTGTTAAAAACATAGTTCCATGCTTTGTCCTAATTGTAATGCAGCTCTGCAAAAGAAATAACAATTAAACTGGTATTTTTAAAATTTTTTGATGATTTTCATTAAGTCTTATATAAAAGTGATTTCGTGCTACTTATTTTTGATTGAAGTTATATTTAGATAATATTTTTATATTGTTCACAAACTGAAATGAAATATGTATAATTAAGGCATGTGCATTTAAACAATTCCTTTTGATATTTGTGTTTTTTAATTATATTTTAAAAATTATCGTCCACCGTTTCTTTATATTATAATACTTGTCAATTTTAAAAATTATTTACTTCTTTCAAACAAATACTTCCTCTGTTATGCATTCTAATCACTCGCTGAACATTTTAGTGCAAAATATCTATTAAAAAACTGTATTTCTTTAAAAACGGTTGAGAATGATCTGTGAGATAAACGCGCCCGATGGTGGAATATTCTTGACGCGCCCGACCGAGGGTTAATGATTACGTTTTTGAATTGTAGTAATTCGCAATTTGAGAATGACAAACAATTTATAGAAGTTTTACTATCTACTTTTTCAAATTGAATGATGATAAAACCAGAAAAAACTGTCTTGCACATTTACCTCTTTCTGTACTGGACTGCCTATTAAATGGCTACTTTCTGAATGCAGCCAATACTACACACATATCCTCACTAATTCGGAAAAAAATACAAACTTAAACCAGAGAATCTGAAATATCTACGGTGTAAGCCATCCAATTCTAAAACGTTGCTTACTAACGATGGAATAAATTGTTCTTTAAAAGAAGCTCAGTAATTGTAGATAAACTTGAAACGAACTGTTAACTGAAGAGTTCGATTAAACGCTGTTAAAATTTAATTTCCCTTGTAGAATTGAGCTGTAAAGGAGAAGAAGGAATCGTAACCAAAGGATCTGCATTATGCATTTACGAAATCGTTAAAGCAATCACTTCTCGGTCAGACTTCACAGCTCTCTCTCTCTCTCTCTCTCTCTCTCTCTCTCTCTCTCTCTCTCTCTCTCTCTCTCTCTCTCTCTCTCTCTCTCTTCCCCTCCACCTGACGCACCCTCTTTCTGTCTTTCACTTCCCTCTCCTTAACCCTACTCTCTCTCTTTCAACCCCATTCTGTTAAAATCTATCTATCTGTCTGTTTCACTCTCTTCATGGCTTTCACACCTTTTTTGCTGAATTATTTCTAAAAGGCTCTTATTTAAAATGCAGCGACAGCAATCTCTTCTGACCCGACTCCCCGAGTTAAGCAACCCAGCATTCCAGAAAGTCGTTAAGAAACTTCAGTCTGAATTAATCCGACTCTGAATATCGTTTAGGATGTTAATCCACATTCAATGAATGTGTATTAACGTTTCGAATTATATTCAGCATTCATTCTTCCTACCCGGAATAAATCTCGCTCAAGAGGATTCATTCTCCCAGACTATAATCATTTTCTTAATTTATACCTTAGAGTCTTAGAGCTACGATAAAATGAAAATACTTTAGATCTTCATGAATATTTCAACAATAGAAAATTTATGGTTTAATTCGTAAATTTGTTGGTCAGGCGGTATATGTCGACTATTTCAGCAATCTTAATCGAAGAAAAATAAAATGCCTCATTTCAAATGTATTTCCCTTATAGTTCAAAAATATCAACTTCCAACTCACTAGAGCTTTTGTTAAATGTCACTTAGGTTTGAAATGAATTTCAGGATTGTTTTATGAATAATATCGATGATAATGGACCCTACAGATTTCGTTAAGTTGCTTTATATATATACTATATATACTTTTCGATGATAAAATGTAATTATTTTAATTTTTATCATATTCTTTCTAATTAAATAAATTTTAATTAAATAAGACAATAAAATTTGGAGACTAATTAAAAAAACGCTATAACAAAAGAAAAATGTTCCCAAGATAATTCCAAATATTAAATACCAATTTCAATAATAATAAAAAAACGGTATTAGTTTTTACGAAATCAAAAAAAACATAAATGAATTCGTAAGTACACTCTGTATATTATAATGACATTTAATGCAGAAACTTAGAACTTTTGATATTTCTTCTACTACAATAAATAAATTGAGCAGAAGAAAGAATATGTATATTTTACACTGGATAACAATTGTTTTTACTTCCAACCTAATACGACATGAAATCCAAAAGTCCATGATGGTCTGTATCATTTAGACGCCTCTTCCTTCGTTTTCACACTAATTGTAATGATAGATATAGATAGATATTTTATTGGCTTATATAGTTACAAACATGTTGCCAAGAGTCTGGACAATTACAGTTGGTAGGATTATTAATATATTATAACTTCTAAACTCTCCGGCGGGCGCGCCTATTTGAGTTACGTTAGCGGCCCGCTGCGGTGTTTGGACCGCATTTTGTTTTTTCTATTTTTTATTAGAAAATTTGAAATAACTTACTTATTTATGTTATTTATTAATTTTTGCTTTGGTTTTACAGTAATTCTCATGTATGAAAATTATACGTTATCATATTGCTAAGTAAAGGATGGCTAAATTTTTTTTTTTATAAATAGCTTTGAAATATAAATAAAAGTCCGTCACGCAGAGGCTGCGTAAACTAAGCAGATTTCCCACGTGAAGTTATACAATAGAGAAATCTCCATACGAGAGCCGAACAGTTACGGCAAAGGGCCGAACTAGCTTTTGGCGGGAAATTCAAAAATCCGTTATTGGCCAAAATTTAATAAAAATGCAAATATCTCGGTTAATATTCAAGATAGGGAATAAATGTATATAACTATATTTATAGTAAATTTAATTTGCAATAAGATTGGTTCTGTACAATTTTGCGAACCGACGTATAGTAACGGATCAGCAAATTGAAATTTTAATCGAAGCACAGTTAAAAACACTATAATTGATCAGTTGTCGAGCGGGATGATAATGATTAAATTACTAAAATGGCTATAAAAAAAATAGGGGTTTGTGATAAAAAAGTAAAAAATTAGGGTTGTATGTATTTTTTAATGCCACATTATAAAAAAAATTAAAAAAAAAATTTCGTCCAAAAATTTAAAAAAAAATTGTTAAGGGTGAACAAACCTTATCAATTAGGGGTATGAAAAATAGATAGTAGCCGACTCTCAGACCTACTGAATACGCATATAAAATTTGGTAAAAATCGGTAAAGCCGTTTCGAAGGAGTACGCTAACTAACATTGTGACATGGGAATTTTATATTTTAGATATTTGTAATTGTAATGATGATTTCGATGATAATAATAATAATAAAACCGAAATTAGCTTTTACTTGATTTAATTACATAGAGATAGTTAATTTCACTTAAATTGCATTGCATTAAAATGATACGCTCACCTAAAGCGTAAACACAGAAACGGATCGTTTATTACTGAAGGCTAACTTGACTAGACCTCGCAGCGAAATTCACCTCCAAGATGAACCTGTTTGATAGTTCAATTCTGGCCATGCTCAAACTCGCAACTTAATTGGAAGCATTCCAAACTTACACTATCCGAGCTGGATGGCTAACATCAATCTAATTTCAAGTCCCGACAGACTTAAGTTGAGATCAATTTCGTGTGTCTTGGTAATCCCTTTGGTACCTCCAACTACGTAAATGCCTATGGTTTCAATCAACATTTTTTTTTATATATATAAGTAAACGGAGTCCTTAATTGACTGATTGCTCAAACAATTTGATTGATAGGCAATATTATCTTAAATTCAACAGTCGATCAAACTACTCCAGAACAGCCTTTTCAATCAGCCATCAATTCTAGAGTAAGATTTCTATGGTTAACCTGACTCATTTATTATTGTTATTTATTAACGTCCACTTTTTGGCAACTAAGGCTAATTGGGATGGGTTATCTACAGGTTACCACCCTTTTCTAGCCAGGGTGGGACTTAGGATGTTATTTAATGAATTCTGTCATTAAATAAATTTCTATTGCTCAGTCGGGAATCGATCTCGCCACTCTAGGTTTACCATGTGAGATTAAGGTCAATGCTTTAACTCACTTGGCTAAACTGAACCCCCCGACTCATTTTAGAGACTAAATTTATAAAGTCCATATTATTTATTTACATTTTCCATATAACTTATCTAACCGGTGGTTCTTAAACAAAGCTCATTTTCCGTTTACGATTCCCATTTGACTGACAACAAATAAAGCTCTAGAGTTGGTCTGATATCCTATTTAAATTCGGTGACAATAAATTATTCCCCGTTTCAGACCATTCTAACAGCAATACTCACATTTGCAATTGAATCACTTAAAAACGAATTTTAGTATTGTACTTCAATGGACTTTTATATTTGTTTGTCAATTTTTGTGATCGTTTGATGAAATTGTTATAAAATCCCATCATGAGTCGAATAACCTCATTAGCTGATTACCCCTAAGAGAAATCTGCTAATTGTCGTATTCTGTTACACCCGATTATTAATTAATCATATATTATAGAACAAAATTGTAGAAAACTGTTATACAAGATAATTTATTAATTACACTTCATAGAACAAAAAAAAGTCCGCCACGCAGGGGCTGCGTTAACTAAAAAGATTTCCCACGTGCGTTACGTATTTGCATGTATCTCAAAACGTAAAAGTCCAATGAGAACAATATTTGGTAATTAGGCTTCAAATAAATGGCTTCATAACATAATAGCATATTGTTAATATGAGATGAGCAGGAGTGGGGGGTTTACTGAAGACTGATAGATAAACAAATACAAATATCTCGGTTTATAATCAAGATGGTGAAAAAAAAATGTACTTTACAACTTTTATAGAACACTACATTGGGAATAAGGTTATTTCTATACGATTTTTCGATCCGACGCATAATAACGGAGATATTAAGAAATCCCCCTCCTACTGGTCGTATTTCAGCCATTAACGAACTTGATCCACAGTTTTAAATAAAACGTTTAAATATCGAGTTTGGGAACGAACAAACAAAAATTGTGACCACTAGAACGTTCAGACAAATATATATGTATATATATATATATATATATATATATATATATATATATATATATATATAATTTTCAACGGACCTCATTTTCGTCATCTACTAGGTAGGATCGATGGACATTTGATGAAACATTTCGAAAATCGCGTCTTGAGTACGTCCTTAATAGCTGATTTCCCCTAAGGGTAATCTGCTAATAGTATAAAACTGTTACAAGCGATAATGTATTAATCATATGTCATGAAACAAAATTATAGAAAACTGACGCCACACGATTATTGATTACTCATAATCCGATCCGTGGCTTAAAAAAAGGTTTTTACGATTTTTGTACTAATGCTTTCGTAAGCCCCACTCGTTCTGTGACGGATTCAGGCCAATGCCGAACATGCCATGCATATACTTAGAAATTAAATATTTAGTTTGAATATATACGATGTATGGAATGGAAATATTTAAAATTATGTTTGTTAGCTTTTCGTAAGTCACGCCACTTCTGGAGGGTACTAAAACTCAAAAAGTGACTTTTATTTTTTGTTCAGAAATTGGTACATTACTTGTTTGCTTCTTTATATATATTAATATTTCTTTTTTAAATGTTAGCGCTGTGGTCAATATTGAAACGGCACATAAGATTGTAACAGAGGAGGTATTTCGATTTCCTTATAAAATATTGTGGAAGCCCTCAATGAATTTAAAGGAGAAAATTTTGATAGCTTATAGAGATACCAATGAGAATATCTCCTTAGGGTAAGTTGGGTTCATTCTTGTACAAATGAAGTAATTATTATTATCGCATTCAGTATGATAATCGATTGTGGAATACTAAAATATAGCTATGGCTTCCGACTAGAACGCCATAGTATATTTGTAGCAGACGTGGTTGGGGCCTATATTGGGAGGCAACAAGTGGCTCAAGATTGGAAAGAGCTGCTTAATCTTGAGAACCAATTACTACCGTCTAATCTTCATCAGAGAATCTAAACCAATATGCCCTAGCCTTCCCATGGCTCCAACATACTTGTCAAGATTCTAGTCAAACTAAACGCAAATAATCCACAGACTATTGTTTTAGGGAAAATTACTTTTGCAATGTCTGTTAGACACATTATAAGACGCATACTTATATTAACAGAGATTATACATGCTTTGCTTAATTTCAGTGTATTTTTGGTTTATATTGTTGCGAAAACTAAATAGATGAATAATCCTTCAGAGAGAGAGTCGCGTATTTGGAAAGTGTGACGTAGATCAAAGAGACCGAAAAGAATGTTCTAGGTCTGGCCAGTACCTTCCAGCCAGACGTCGAATGAACTAGACAATTCCCCTTTGATGTATGCCGCTACGATATATAAAGAGGGCCTGCTGGGAGCGGGCCAGTTTTATTCTCTCCTGTCTTGATGTTCACATCAGTGCTACAGTGTGACTTAGTACAGTGCGGTAAAGTGTTTTTATAAGAAGAACAGTGTTGTGCCGTGACTGTAAGTAACAGTTTAGTGCCGTGTTTAAGACAGTGCAGTGCCGCGAAGTAGAAGACAGTGCAGTGCCGCGAAGTAAAGGACAGTGCAGTGCCGTCTTTCTGTGAATTTCAGTGAATTATTGGACTGTGACTCATTGAAGAACAGTAACGCTATCAGTGTATACTGTGAGTAGTAATTAAGAATAATAACCAAGTTTATTGTGCATTGTGAAATACATTTTGCAGTGATAAAAACTGTGAAACTTGCGAGTATTTAATTTTGCAATCCAAAAGAACTCTTATTAAAAACGTTTATTACTGGTTTTGGCAATAAAAACGTAACAATATATTCGGTTAGTCTACCAGCGTCAGGGCTTAACGGAGAAGATATGGCCATATCTAAAGTCTGTGGTTTTTATTTTAAAATTTAAAAAGAAAAACTAAACATCGCCCGAAATAGTGCAATGGCAAATTAAAAAAGAAACTGATAACCACCCCTAAATAAATTAGGAAGTCCGCTACGCAAGGACAGCGAAAACTAAGCAAGACAAGAAAGATCACATCGCACCGTCTGTTCATTTTAAAATCTTCGTTTGGAATTCTTTTTATTTATTTATTTTCTTTTTTAAATATATTTAATAGATTTAACACATTCAGGCAGAGCGTTAAAAAGTTTCAATTCTGAAAATGATAAGCTTTTTTAAAAATGATTCTGTTTGTGGTGGGGGGTATGAAGCATATTCTTATATGTTGTTTTATGATTATGTGTAATTCTGCCTTTCACAATATTCCTCATGTTTGGTTTCACAAACAATATTGTTTGGTACATATATATCGAGGGAAAAGTGAACCACAGGAGTCTCTCGATTTTATGTTGTATATAAACCTTATTGCTCTCTTTTAGAATTTACTTATTAAAATATGAGTTTTTGAGTTGTCCCAATGCATAAGGTGATAAGTTAACCGACTATGGAGATATCCATAGTATATGTATAACAGTTTCTATAGGAAGATATTTTTTAACACACTTTAATAAGAAGCAACGTGATTTCAGATTCTTTCTTATTTCATTAAAATAACCGAACCAGTAAATATATTACAGCCAATCATAAAACATACATCATGGGGACTGGTAAAATGGATCGATTGTTCAGTGAGGAATTCCAGAAGAATGTGAGCAATGTTTACTTAAATCTAGAATATTTGTTTTCGACAAGTTCTTAAGCTTATTAGCCATTATCCGATCATATAATGTTTTAATAGAAACAGAGCCCTCTTGTTTCAGTTTTTCAGGGTCTGCAAGTTTTATAACTGTACCGGTATCATCAGCATAAAGAATAGATTTAGTTTGCTTAAGGTTAACTGAAAGGTCGTTTATTTAAAACAAAAATAGTAATGGACCTAAAATTGAACCTTGGGGAACACCACATGTAATTGTTTGCCTGTCTGAAATAATTTTATATCCACTGACATCATCAACTTCTATTTTCTGTTTCCGATTGCATAAATAAGAGTGAAAAGTTCATAAACAATGACACTTATTCCATAATAACTTATTTAGCAGTTATTCATGAACTACTAAGTCAAAAAGCTTTGTTAAATTGGTAAATGTTCCAATTATCGTCAGATTTCTTTCCAGAGAATGAATTATCGCCGAAGTAATTGACAAGTTTTTTGTTAAAACGTATTGCACAGGTACATCATGCTTTCTGAAATATTCCATTAGTAAATTAAAGATATTTTTTCGAGAATTATTGAGAACACTGGATGGAAGGATATTGGTCTATACTTTCCTGCTTTTGTCCTCTTTTTTCAAATAGAGGTTTTACTCTACCTTGTTTTAGAAGTTCCGGGAAACTTCCTTCTATGGGGCATTTATTACAAATTTTAGGTGATGCAATATTTGAAATCGTACCCTTAATGAATTTTCAAGTGATGTGTTATTTTTTAGTGCTGATTTGATTAATTCTTCCTCGGTTATTGTGTATATAAATATTGGTTTTAATGTTCCTGGTGTAATACTCTTTAACCAGGAGATGAAATAACTTTTTTTGGTTAAATACTCAATTTCTTATGTTAACGTAGTGCAAATTACGCTTATATATGGCATATGTACCAGATTACATTTCTCATTCAGATTTAATACAGGATGCACAATGATCTGAATTCGTAGTTTCGCGCTTTATAATATTCCAGGCACATTTTATTTCGTCGTTTGAGACATCAATTTTATTTTCGCAGAGCTTTTGTGCTGCGTCTAAGGTACGACTATAAATACGTCAATATTTCTTCAAATAAGTATAGTAACTATTCGGGAGAGAGTCAACTGGTTTAATTGCGTGTAAAGTTTAAAGCTCATTACTGAAATACACATTTTCTCTGTGACATTTATAAAGGTACTCTTTTATTTGTACTCTGTACGAGTTTATTATTAAAATATTCGTACATGTTTCCAGTTATCGATTCATTACTCAAACATAGTCACATTTTAGGGCCTTATTTGCCTCATTTAAATTATTTTGATTGATGCCTCTAAAGCACTGCTTTAATTATACTGTGTGGGTATGTATTTTTACAGAAAAGTAAATTCTGTCTCTTCGCGAACCTAAGATCACTGAATGTATTACAGTGGTCTTTTTATATCTAAAAATATGTAGACAATTGAAGCTCTGTAGTCAATTCGAGACATGCCATTCTTATAAATCCTTGTGAAACCCATTTCTCCTAGAGTTAAGACCCTGTTTCTAGGTCATTTGTATTGTTCTTTCCACAGAGTCAAAAAAGAAATCTAGGTTAACTTTGAATGATCTATAGATGCAAACAGCTATTTACCCGCTAGGTCTTCAAAAATCCTCTTCATATTGTGACAACTTACTGGTATTAAACGTGCGCATAAATACTATTAGATGCACTTATTTTATAACTTAATTATTACACTTATATCAACACAATACTTTTTACAATCGGGTATGGTGAAAATAATTAATTCTATCAAATGTAACACTTAACCCAGACGTGTATCTTATTACGAATTATAATAGCAAATTTAGGCAAACTTGATATAACAAATTGTGTATATGTCTTTATTAAAAATATAATGTATCTTTGAAACTATGTTTAATTCAAGTACTAGATATGTGTGTAGTTTATTTAAGAAACAATAATATTCGTGGGTAGTAGTGGTTCTGATTCGTCAGGACTAGTAAAGATATCCTATTTTCCTCCACAAATTATAACTGAATATTTTGTAGAGGAAAGCAGACCTTGTTTATTCATCTAAATAAAAGAAAATGTGATTTTGTGTAGAAAATATTGTAGTTTCTATATCACATGAATGTAAAAGTCATGCTTGATTTTAAAGTGTATTTTTTTAAAAAACATTCTCAGAATGTATGAACTTCAGGCCGGAATTCTTAAACGGACACTGATCCCCAAAAGAATTTAATTATATTTTGTACTCATATCGTATGGACGGGGCAAAAAACATTCTGTCGGGTCTTACCTTCAATGAAAATCATTTCATTTTTTGCCACTAAATGAGGGGGGGGACTATTGTGCGCAGGCTTTGTGTGTTTCACGTATCCATTTTTGGGATATTATGTCAAACCAGTCATAGAGAGAGTGATAAAAATATAGCAGAAAAGTGAAATTGGGAATCATCTTATTTATATTTGTGTCAAAAATAGCATAAGTACACACATAATTATTCATTGCCAATATCATTTCTCTATTAATAGGATTTTAGAGTATCACGATTGATGGGCAAGGGTTTAGCTTGTAAGTTAAGGCGTAGGTCCTAATGAACTTGGTAAACATGGAGAGCTGTGTCCTTTTCCCACTTGGGCAATAGACATTTATTAAGTGACGGACGCAGTAAGTAATAGTCACAGCCAGTGCTTGCTAGAAGTGATAAATCGCCCCGATTAGGAATAGCAAAAGTCCGTCATGCAGGGGCTGCGTAAATTAAACAGATTTCCCACGTCATGAAGTTATACAATAGAGAAATCTCCATACGAGAGCCGAACAGTTACGGAAACGGCCGAAGTGGCTTTTGGCCGAAAACTCACTCGTCCGTTATCCGCCCAGATTTAATAAAAATACAAATATCTCGGTTAATGTTCAAGATAGAGAATAAAAGTACAGAACAATATTTATAGTGAATTTAATTTGCAAAAGATTGGTTCTATACAATTTGTTGATCCGACGTATGGTAACGGAGATATTTCGAATCTTCGAAAATCCCCCCTCTAAACCACCTCTCCCAATGGTCTGATTTCAGCCATTAACGAACTTGATCTGTCTTTTTGCATAAAACGTTTAAATATCGAGTTTGGTAACGATCAAACAAAAATTGCGACCGCTAGAGCGTTAACAGACTAATATATATATATATATATATATATATATATATATATATTTCCCGTCTTCTGTGCATTATGCATAGATTTCAGCTATAAAGGACAAAATATTAACATTGATTTGAATTCATTTTTCCAGCTGAGGTACCTGATAGTTCAAATAGGAATGAATTGTTGAGCATATCAATATTTCTACGCAAATTACTTGCTCCACACATTGTTCCTGGAGAAATGTATATAAAAAAAAAGTTAATCTAAATAACAAAGTAAACAACTTTTGTTATGTACATGTTTGTCAAAAAACAAATAGACAATGAAATATCGCGAATTTCGCGGATTGATACCCGTCGTTGCCGTAATAATAGAATTATTTGTTCGATAATTCTTCACAGTCTTCGATATTTTTATATTTCCCGTCTCTTATACATGTAAATATGGTGAATTTTTATTTCAGGCCTCCCTTATAACCCCTACTCCCGTTCTACCTAAACATTTTATTATAGCTTATAATCATGGAATTAATGCTAATTGACATACCGAGTTTTGTTAAGTTCGGTTCAATAGTTAGCACCCAATAAAATAGTAGACTCCCGCTTTAGTTTATAGTGTATATCTCGTTTAAACATTGTTAAAAGACAAAAATTAATATCACAAAAGTTACTCTAAATAACAAAATAAACAACTTTTGTTATGTTCATATTTGCCGAAAAGCGAATAGAAAACGAAATACCGTTATTTTAAATTCCGGTCTCCCTTACAATCCCCACTCCTGCCCATCCCTAGAAATGTTGGTATGGCTTATTATAATGAAAGCGTTAGTGCTAATACACATACCGTGTTTTATTTATTTCGGTTGGGTCTTTTGTCCCAAATAAAATTGTTCACTTCCGCTATAGGTTTTAGCGTATATCTCGTTTATAATTCAGTATACGAAAAAAGTGTATATAACAAAAGTTACTCTACATAACAAAATAAACAACTTTTGTTATGTTTATATTTGCCGAAAAATCAATAGGAAACGAAACATCGCTATTTTTAATTTCAGGCTTCCCTTATAACCCTCACTCCTGTTCGTCTCAGAGGATATTAATATAGCCTAAAGTCTAAATTGGGTTAGTAGTAATATACATACTAAGTTTCATAAAATTCGGTTCAGCCGTTTATGCGTGAAAAGGTAACAAACAAACAAACAAATAAACAAACAAACAAACAGGCACCAAAGAAACAAAATGCAGTTATGGTGTCTATGACATGTGAAACGAAAAGTTATCGTGAAATTTCGCGAAAAAAATCAATGTCCAGACAGAGGTTACAATTTTATATATATACTAGCTAAGGTACCCGGCTTCGCCCAGGAATTCATTTTAGGGTGAATGAAGATGATATTTTTTTTGTCAAGGCTTCATTTTCCACAATATTTTGACATTTCCCCGTCACAGTTTTTAGGGTTTATACCCGTCGATGCTGTGGATTTGTTAATAAGAAAATTATTTGTTATTTAAGACTTCAATCTTCTAATATTATTATATTTCCCGTCTCCTGTGCATGTAGGTTTTTTATAACGTAATGAACAGTATAATTCATAGTCGTAGAAAGTATTATGTCTTCCAAACCATGTATTAATTAAAGTTCCTTTCCCTTGAGGCGGTCCAAAGCTTAATGGTGACAACTGTTTTAGATACATCATAACCGAAAAACAAATAGGAAATGAAATATCGCAAATTTTTATTTCAGGCCTCCCTTATAACCCCCACGTTTGAACCTATAAATTTTAATATAACTTACAATCATGGAAGAATTAATGCTAATTCACATACCGAGTTTTGCTAAATTCGCTTCAACCGTTTGTGCCCAATAAAATAGTTGCTCCCACTTTAGTTTTTGGTGTAAATCTCGTTTATGCTTTGTTATACGGCAAAAGTGAATATAACAAAAGTTACTCTAAACAACAGAATAAACAATTTTTGTTATAAGCTTATCTGCCGAAAAACCAATAGGAAACGAAATATCGCGATTTTTAATTTCAGGCCTTCCTTACAACCCCCACTCCTGCTTGTCCCAAGAAATGTTGGTACAGCTTATTATCATGGAAACGTTACTGCTAATACATATTACGAGTTTTGTTTAGTTCGGTTGAGTCTCAGGCCAAATAAAACAGTTTACTCCCGCTATAGTTTATAGCGTATAACTCAATTATACGTCGGTATACGACGAAACTGTATATAACAAAAGTTACTGTAAATAACAAAATAAACAACTTTTGTTATGTTCATATTTGCCAGAAAACCAATAAGAAAGGAAATATCGCTATTTTTAATTTCAGGTCTCCCTTATAACCCCCACTCCTGTTCGCCCTATAGAATATTAATATAGCCTAAAGTGTAAGTTGGCTTAGTAGTAATATGCATACCAAGTTTCATAAAATTCGGTTTAGCCGTTTATGCGTGAAAAGGTAACAAACAAACAAACAAACAGACACCATAGAAACAAAATGCAGTTATGGTGTCTATGACATGTGAAACGAAAAGTTATCGTGAAATTTCACGAAAAAAATCAATGTACAGACAGAGGTTACAATTTTTATATATATATATATATATATATATATATATATATATATATATATATATATATATATATAATATTGAACGGACCTCATTTTCGTCATCTTCTGGGTAGGATCGATGGTCATTTGATGACATTTTTCGAAAATCGTGTCATTAGTACGACCTGAATACCTGATTTCCCTCAACCAAAATCTGCTAAAAATATGGATACTAATAAATAATAACAACAGTATCATAGTTAATTTGTTTCTTACATATAATAAATATTTTTTTCCAATGCAGTTCTTTCTCTTTGAACAGTTCTCATGAATAAATTTCATTAGAAAGTTCTATAACCACAAACAAGATTAATTATTGGTCAGCAACTATAAATAATTCAGTACTTTAATTCCGAAGTTTCGGCTAAACTTTTCCCCCCGACTCAACAAATTATGTATGGTACCAGTTAGCAACGGGTGACTCCTTCACCTATAGTTTAATTTTAACAGTTACTGCTATTTGAAGAATGCGTTAATATATATATATATATATATATATATATATATATATATATATCTACTTATATATTTGTCTTGCGGTCGTAATTATTGTTTAATCGTTACCAAACTCGATATTTAGTTGTTTTATGTAAAAAGAAAGATAAGTTCGTTAACGGCTGAAATCGGACCAGGGGTTTAGTGAGGGAGAATTTTGAAAATTCGATATATTTCCGTTACTATACGTCGGATCGAAAAAATGTATAGAATCAATCTTATAGAAAATTAAATGTACTATAAATATTATCATATACATTTATTCAATATCTTGAATATTAACCGAGATCTTTCCATTTTTCTACTCATGTAACATAATACTTGGTTATGTAATAAAACACATCATTCGAAGCTTAAATACCAAATATTGTTTTCAAGAGTCATTTATTGCACTACATACACGCAAATATGTTCTGGTGCCCCACCCTCTCCTTCTTAAGTTTTTGTACTACTTAAATTTGATTGATTGAGATCAAAGTTATTCTGATTCATTATAAATAGTTTCCAACCAAATTAATAAATATATTCAGATGTATTATAGTAATAGTTTTTCTTTCCGGTAAGAAGTTAGCAGAACTGTTTGTTTACGATTCAGATGCTTTCCGTCGGGAGGTTTCTTATTATCGTTTGTATTCACTTAATATTCACGGTGGTGTTGTGTTACCAGTATGTAGATTTATCCATTGTTAAACTTCACGCCGTAAATCTGCTTAGTTTATGCAGCTCTTGCGTGACTGACTTTAGCTGTACTTGAGGTTGGGAACATTTTATTTGGATTCCTTTTCGCTATTATTGCTACAGCTGACCTTGTAATTAAATTTCTATTTTTTTAAAGTAACTATCTCGACGAAGAGAATAAATACTCTTATCTTAGCAGCACCGTACAGGAACCATTTTACCTGAATGTCTTTAATCGTAATCTCGAGTTCCCTCAGTTCCATTAACACTCACTTTTTAGTTCTCGTGCTGTGTATGATATTCCATGCAGAGTATGGTACTGAATACGTTCCTTTGGATCATTCACATTCAAACTTAGTTCCTTCCCTTAGTGGCCTCGACCCTTTCATCATAAACTGAAGAGAACGTCTTCAAATTCCTCAGGTGCGCCCTAAACCTAAAAAGAGTTTTCTGTTCCATGGCCACGCAAATTTTGTGACGATCAGGTAGATTAGTAGCTGAATTATTTAATAAGGAATATTAGAGCCGCCGGGAGGAACCGAAATTGAGGCAAAAGTCTCCAAAATTAAAAGTTATAAACACTTGAGTCTGGTTTAGTACCAGCCAAAATAGTATAAAGATGCTGTAAAATACATCAGGAAATAACTGCATCCGTTGATTTAATATGAGTGTATGTGCACAAACACACACATACATTCCGGTAATAGACAAATAAATCTGATCGAATAAAATTTGCTTATTTAACTGCACGCTACTTAAATTTGAAATTAATTTCCCTACAATCATTTGATATAGAATATACCCACTGTATTCGTGTATATAGTGTATTAAATTTCGATATATTTTCTTCTTAATGTGGGATTCTTTGGATACAGATCAAATCACATTATTCATTTCCCCAACTCATTTCATGGAAAAACGATTTTCCCTTTAATTGTTTTTGTCTGATGAAAATCATTTTGCTTTGTTTCTACTCACTTCTTCTTTTCAGATAAATTTGTTCCTAATGATCAAACATGAACCCTCATTCAACGTGAATTCTCTTTTTTTCAAAACCTTTTTAACTTTTTATGTATTGATGTGGAATTTTAAAAGACCAAAATCCAGTCTCACGGAAAGCCTTTTCCCTTGTATTTAAATAATACATTTTATTGGATATTAACGAAATGAATGATGGGAAAAAAGTTTATTACCTTCTTAAAACCTGTTAAATAAATAAAAAAATTCTAAACCTTTTGACAAAACAGGTATGCTTATTTTTCGAATTTTGCTTATCTGGAATTGTTCAAATATCTATCTACAAATGTTTATCAACATTCAAACTTACCATAGAACTTGTTACCATTTATATAAATCATAATGTATAGATGAGCTCCCCCTTAGCCGGACTGTATATAAATCCAAATCATAAATGTCCGTCAAGCAGTGTCGGCGAAAACTAAGATGAGTTCCACAACATGAGTTTTTTTTCATCATATATTTTATGTTTTTTAGTAACATCCGATGAGTAGAAGTGGGGGTAACTAGAGGCTGAATAACGCGCCAAATACTTGAGCAAAATAAAATACATAAAACAACAATTGTAGAGGATCAATAGTTTAACAAGTTTGGTCCTTCATCATTTTTCGATACGATTCATATTAAGGAATATATTTATATGCATGAATTTTTGAAATCCCCCTCCCTCCTAAGCTCTTTCCTAGTCCAATTTCAGCCCTTAACGGAGAAACGGTTAAATATCGAAAATGGCACAGATCAAATAAGCATTTTCGTGTTAAGAAAGTAAAATATTTATGTTGGCGTAATAACAAGACGTTTTGCTCGTATCTAACGCTGTAAAAGTACAATGAAAACTATATTTGATATTTGAAATTTAAATAACCTGTTTTATAATATAAGTGCTTATTTTTAACATGACATGAGTAGGAATAGGGGTTTACTGAGGCCTGACAATTAAAAAAATACCAATGGGTTAATGAACCAAAAATATAGAACGTGTACATAACATTTATAAAGCATTACAATTAGTAACGGAGATATTTTGAATTTTCGTATTTCATTTCCTCTAAACAGCCCCATCCTGATGGATTTCTGCAATTATCGAACTTGATTTTCAATTTTAAATGAAACACAGTTTGGTAAAGATCAAGTCAAATTTACTAAAACGGTAACAGACAAATACATATATATAGAACTATTTGATATATATATATATATATATATATATATATATATATATATATATAATTATTTATTACGTTTCCAGCCAGGGCGGGGCTAAGGATTTTATTTAATGAGTTTGTCACTAGATAAAATTCGTGGAGAGTTCGACTCCCGCCTGGGCAATAGGAACATATTGAATGTGGAACTAATTTATATATCAGGGTCAATAAAAAGACCTTATCCTCTATTATTCTTTTAATTTTATGCACTTAAAACAATAGTAGCCTTTTTATTGATCCTGATCAATTGGTTGTCTACCTAAAGTCTAAAATACTCTCCGTAATTACACGTTGAATTAAAAAGCGTTATTGGATTCCGTGTTAAAATTGTTATTTTACAAATTTTGTCTCAAACTCAATTACTAACTACTTAAGTTTCTGTTTTTTGATTAAAACCTTCATCAAATCCCATATCCAACCCACGTGTTATTATCATTACGGTGTTATATCACCAAATAGATGTTGTTTTCAATTATGCACTCTTTTATATATATATATATATATATATATATATATATATATTTGAGGTACCCCTCAAAATATAATTTTTAATTACACGCTCTCTTGTCGAGCTACGAAGAATAATACAAGTTAGCAGTACGTCATTGAACCACGCGGGAACTCTGATTAGTTTATTTATCCCTTACCCGGCCGACACTTGGCAGATTTCCCTTAAGGGCTATTGAAATTGAACCCATGACGTCACTTAAGAAAGATTTCTCCAAATGTTCATTGATAATACCCAGGAGATTACGAAAATGAGAAACAGATCAAAATTTTATGGACATTTGAGTTCACAGTCCAGTGTTCGCATTTTTAATTTCTTATTATATGCATGACATGTTCAGCATTGGCCTGAATGCGTCACAGGACGAGTGGGGCTTACGAAAGCATTAGTACGAGAATCGTAAAAACCTTTTTTTAAGCCACGGATCGGATTATGAGTAATCAATAATCGTGTGTTGCAGTTTTCAACAATTTTTTTCATGACATATGGTTAATTATTATTATTTATTAACGTCCACTTTTTGCAACTCAGGCTAATTGGGACGGGTTATCTACAGGTTGCCACCCTTTTCTAGCAAGGGTGGAACTTTATTTAATGGGTGGGATGTTATTTAATGAATTTCGTCACTAAATAATTTCCTTTGCCCCGGCAAGAATCGAACTCGCCACTCTAGGTTTACCATGTGAGATAAAGGTCAACCCTTTAACTCACATGGCTATCCTGAGCCCCTGTCATATGATTAATACATTAATGCTTGTAACAGTTTTCTACTATTAGCAGATTTCCCTTAGGGGAAATCAGCTATTATGGTCGTACTCAAGACGCGATTTTCAAAATATTTCTTCAAATGTCCATCGATCGTACCTAGTAGATGACGAAAATGCGGTCCGTTGAAAATTATATATATATATATATATATATATATATATATATATATATATATATATGTCTGTTAACACTCTAGCGGTCGCAATTTTTGTTTAATCGTCAACTTGGTATTTAATAGTTTTATGTAAATTAATGAATGATCAAGACCAATAACGGCTGAAATCGGACTAGTGGGAGGGTAGGGGGGGGGGGTTAAAGAAAAATTCAAAATATGTATATTTGTCTGTTAACGCTCGAGTGGTCGCAATTTTTGTTTGGTCGTTGCGAAACTCGATATTTAAAAGTTTTATACAAAACTAGAGAATATGTTCGTTAGTGGCTGAGATCAGAGTATGGCGATTGGGAGGGGGGTATAGAAAAGGAAATCCAAAACTTTAAAATACTTAATATTTCAGTTATTAAGGAATTGAATACAAATAGTGGCGAATTCGATTCTGCTTAGTTTACGCAGCTCCTGGGGGACAGACATTTTTCTTTTTCTTTAAGCTATAAGTGCAGTAAAGTTCATATTATCTTTTTATCTTAAGTATATATATATATATATATATATATAGTTTTGAACTGACCTCATTTTCGTCATCTCCTGGGTAGGATCGATGGACATTTGAAAAAAGTTTTCGAAAATCGCGTTATGAGTACGACCTCAATAGCTGATTTCCCCTGAGGGAAATTTGCTTATAATAATAATTATAAATTTTTACGTGTTTCCCAGTAACTCCTAAAGCAAAAAACCTCGTATTTTAACGCTTTCCTTAACAAATCATTAATTTGACTTCAGCTGTCTATTTTAATAAGACCTCAAGTACCAAATTGGTCTCTGCCATTTTCATATAAAAGTATCATGAAAAAGTATTTCAAATTGTCAAGTTCGTTACAATAACATAGTCGACAGGAGGAAGTGGAATCAAACTTAAAGAAGGATTTATTCAGGTTTAACCTGGTTAAGTTACAAAGTAAAAGTGCTTTTATTATGAAAGGGGCTCAGGTTAGCCGTGTGAGTTAAGGCGTTGGTCTTAATCTCTTATAGTAAACCTAGAGTGGCGAGTTCGATTAACGTGTGGGCAATTGGTATTTATTTAGTGAGCGTGAAATGGATTCCTTAGTCACACACTGCCTGGAAAAGGGTGGTAACCTGTAGATAACCCGTCCCAATTAGCCATAGTAGCATAAAGTGGACGTAAGTAAATAAATAATACTATATTATGAAACGCTTTATTCGAATTTGTAATACCTGGTATTTTGATTATGGTTTACATAAGCTTCACATTACGGGGTAAATAAAGAATATGTGGTCTACCATCCAACCTTTTCGGAAGAAAAAAATGGTAAAATGGCAGGTTAGTTTATTCGGCCCGTTTGATGTATTCGGGCACATTGTCTTAGGTAATGGGTATAGAAAGTTAGATAAGACGCATCTCTATCCCTTAGAGAAATCCTGAATCATTTGCAAGGGAAGTTGGCGAGAGCCAATCATAAGATGAGTTGTAGATCCGCTTTCAACTGATTTACATCTGAACCCTCGCAGGTCGGTATGCTCTGATATAGGCACGAATATTAGTAAGCTGATGCTTGACTTGGCTCCCCAAACTTGCAGAGAACTTCTCGCTGAGTTTAATTGCTTCAGGTTACCCACATTATACCTATACAAATATTTAGTCAAGAATAACATTCAACATAACACTGCTAATACGGATGAGGTCTGTATAACAGCTGACAGAAAGACACCTGTAACAAGCTATTTTTTATTTTTTTTAGTTATTTTGCTGTTCAACTGATTATCGTTTCAAAATGTTCATTGTCAGTGAAGCTTAGCCCGATTACTTCGTTGACTCCCTACTCAATTTTGTTAGTCCCAAAGTTCGTCATGTCTTTAAAAGTATTCAAATACGATGAAGTTCCTGGATATGTCTCTTTCATATAATGATGCTTAATATATATCCTAACGGGTAGATTTAAGATAGTTTGACTCTATTTAAATAATTTAATTTATATAAGCTTGTTTGTGCATGCTGAATTGTGCAATTCACAGTAAGTGACTATAAAGTCCGTCACCCAGGGGTTGCGTAAACTAAGCAGATTTCCCACGTGAAGTTATACAATAGAGAAATCCCCATACGAGAGCCGAACAGTTACGGAAATGGCCGAACTAGCTTTTGGCTGGAAACTCACTCGTCCGTTATCGGCCCACATTTAATAAAAATGCAAATATCTCGGTTAATATTCATGATTTTGAATAAATGTATAGAACAATATTTATAGTAAATTCAATTTGCAATAAGATTGGTTCTATACAATTTGTTGATCCGACGTATGGTAACGGAGATATTTTGAATTTTCGAATATATATTTATATATATAAAATTTTCAACGGTCCTCTTTTTCGCCATCTCCTGGATAGGATCGATGGACATTTGAATAAAATCGCTTCATGAGTACTACCTCAATAGCAGATTTCCCTTATCTGCTAAAAACTACGACAGTGAGTTTATACTGATTATGTGTATATTGTGAGCTTACGAGGTTTGTTGTATTTTACTTGGTTAACAATTTTATATACTCTACTAACACACCCCTTATGCAGGCAGAGCAGGCTGATGAACCACGGCAGTTAAACATTTACTGACAGACTACAAACATCATTACTTACAGATGTTTTAAACCTACCAGTGACAAGGGAAGCCCATTCATAGAAACTATTCCAAATCATTTAAAAACTATAAACTTTTATTCAAAGAAATATTAAGAAGTAATAACATATTTTTAATATACGTTAAATTTTTATTTTTCATCGTTTTTTTGTTGTAATCTTTTTAGTTTAAACTTAAATAATGTTTTAAGATTTACTCATGGTTTTCAAGATATTTTTTTACTTTATGCTAATGTTTTGTGCACCTACTTATTTCTTTATTAATATTATATTTAATTATTTACACAGTATTTTTGATTGGTTATATTTTGATATATTTTTTTTTCCATTTATATTATTTATTTAGTTGTATATAATATTATACATTGTTCCTTTTCACTCATTTCATTACATTCTTTGTTCACCTGTTATTTTTGTATTTCTTTGTTTGTTTTTTTCATTTTATAATATTATTACCTTTTTAGCAATAATTTCCATGTGATGGAGATCATAATAAATATTGTACTATGGAATGTTGGTAAATAAGCTCATATTGTTTACAAAAATATAAAAAATGCCAACGATTCAGTCTTATATTTCTTTAAGTACAATTACTTGTGGCCAGTTTAGAACTGTTTCCTGTGATAACTTACGTATATTTTTTAATTCCCTTTAACAAGTATGAACTTTTTGACTAAAAACTTATTAACTATGAAGGCCAATGAGGCCTTATTGCAGCGAGACCTTTTAAAGGATTATCAGAAAACAATAACTTACAAGTTGTGGGTAGTCTCTAGAGCGGGGTACTTTCATCCCATTAAAAATGCATTTTGATCAAGCACCCTCATCACAAAAGCAATATTGGCTTTCCTATGCTAAATACAGTAAAAGGAAGTTTAAAAATTGAAGCTATGGAATGATATACATTAAGTCTCATTATTGCTGATCACCTGAATGTGTCAATGTATTATACCTTAATAGAACTAGTGAAATATATAATATAATCAAATGCTAATTAGTTTATTTTAAAACAACGTAAAAGTACACATTGTTAACTCATTAAAGTTACAGTACATGTGCTCCAACACCCAATTATTGCTACCGTATAAGTGGTAGACCACGCTTTTTGAATATAGATTAAATTATTTTTCTGTAATCGTTGAAAAATGGTAACATCACTAAACTGAAATGAGTGAAGAAAGTGAAACATTTTGCAATAGAGTGAAGAAAGTAATCACTTTCTTCACAAGTGAAGAAAGTGAATTGCCTTCTTAATTAGTAATAAGTATAAATTAAAAAATAATTTGAAGTTGGAAATTAAATGCTTTTAAGTGTTTCTTAACATTGTAAGAATTTATTTTAATAAAATAAATTGAAATGTGAATGAATTATTGGTGGAAATAATCAATATATTTTAAAATTTAAATATAATAATAATTACCTTCCTTGTTTATAACCTGCACTTGTTTATAACTGCACTACTTCACAATCATCACTAGTTGTTTTATAACTATGCTTATAACCTTTCACAACCATGCTTATAACCTACCAACAACATACCATAATCTTCACAACATCCTAATTTTGTTCATATTCTGGTTAGATCTGATCATGTATTACACGATTACAGAAAAAATTTAATATTACACTCGTGACGAAAGTAGAATTTATAACTCTCGTGAAATTACCACACTCGCTTCGCTCGTGTGGGTAAACGTTTCACTCGAGTTGTAAAATGATCTACTTTCGTCACTTGTATAATAAATAACTATTTTAGGGTATTATTATTTATTTTCTCCAGGTATATTAAATCTTACAAAATTCTAATTTTTTAATGTTTAGAATAAACAATTTAGGTAAAGCAATGTTACTAACCCTTGGGAGCTAAAGTTTTTGGGAGGCTAGCACAGTTAGTTTTGCAAACTTGTTTCATAATGTTGGTATTATTGGAATTGTTTTATTCTCACATTTACTATTTATTACATATATAGTGTTGAGTATATTACAATTTAAGCACTGTGTGCAGAGATTGATTTCTGAAAGGAAGTAGGTATGTACATTATAGATGTTATCCGTGATTTTGATTTGGAGGAATCTGGGTGTGCCATACTGCTGAGAGGTATGGATTAAGGAACACATTTTAATTTATTAATCAAAATTAAAATTCCAATTCTGTAAGTCCCCTACAGTAACCTGGCACTTACGGAAAAACAATAAGCCCAGACGGGAAGTGTCATTGTACACGTTCAAGCATTACAGTAAAAATACAATCATTATTCAGTCAACAATTACTTCCAGGGTACATCGCAAGGGTACCTTAGCTAGTAATTTTACTTTGCTGCTTTAGAGATTCCTTTACAACGGTATATACTCGAATATATATTTATATACCCCCGTCTTGGATTATGTTTTTCCGTAAGTGCCAGGTTACTGTAGATACAATTTCTTTCTGCAATATTGTGTCAATAAATACTATAAAAGCTTATTATCAGACATTATAATTGGTCAAAAATTATTTCCTTACCAATTCTATCATGGAATTACAATATATTGAAATTATTTATTTTATAATTATTATTAAATATTTATTTTAGAAACACCTATTGCTCGTAATTTGGCCAACTCGTATTTCTTTTATGGCTCTGATACGTCTTAATCCCAGTTGCAAAATGCGAATATTGTATGAATAATAATAATAATAATAATAATGATACATCTTATACATCGCATATTTTGTTTATGTTAGCCATGTGAGTAAAGGCGTTAATGTCACATGGTAAACCTAGAGTGGCGAGTTCGACTACCTGGATAACAGAAATTTTTTTATTGACGAACAAATTAATTAAAATCCTTAGTCCCACCCTGGGTAGTAAAGGTGGTAACCTATAAATTACTCGTCCCTATTAGCTATAGTAGCAAAAAGTGGGCGTTAATAATTAATCCTAATATTTTATAATAAATATTTATATTTCTTCATGTCATCTAGCTTATTTACATGAGTTATTATTTATTTGGATGAGTTGAGCGTTATCTTTATATATCAGAAAATTTGTAATATTCTATTAATGCATGGCATCAAATTCTACTGTAGTTGTATCTAATATATGATGTTATCGTGTTATAACTTGGTAAACTCAAAGTTTATCAGTTAGTTTTAACCTATGCGGAATACATTATGTACACATGTCTCGTACGCTCTGCTCTGAATATTGAGCTGAGTTTCAAACTCTCCACACATCTCTTGCAAATCAGATATTTTGTTTCATGTATAAACATATATATCTCACTTACAAATAGCACTAAACTTGAGAGCTTCGGGGGAATGAATAGACCGCCTTTTACTGACACTTGAAAGCTAGCAGTTTTTCGTAGCCCAAAGTGAAAATTTTCTGAGATACAGGAAACAGTAAAATGAGAAAAATATATAGTAGTAACTATTAATTTTGACCACATTCTCTTTAAATGATCGGAAAAGTGAAACAGTTTTATCCGCACTTAATTTAAGAAGAATCATAGAGTTCTTTTGAAGTTGGAGGGAAAGTAATTTCGGTGGTTAAGTAAAACGATTTTTTTTTTCTTTCAAATTCTGCTATCCAAATCGGCTGTCCACGCCCGGAAAAACTCACCAAGAGCGTTTTGACGTTATCATTATTACCGAAATTGTTACCATTCAAAGCGTTTTAGCAGATTTCCCTTGAGGGAAATCAGCTATTGAGGTTGTACTCATGACGCGATTTTCGAAATTTTTCTTCAAATGTCCATCGATCCTACCCAGATGACGAAAATGAGGTCCGTTCAAAACTGTATATATATATATATATATATATATATATATATATATATATATATATATTTGTCTGTTACCGCTCTAGCGGTCGCAATTATTATTTAATCGTTACCAAACTGGATATCTAGTCGTTTTATGTAAAAAGAAAGATCAATTTCGTTAACGGCTGAAATCGGGCCAGGGGGAGGGGGGGGTTTAGAGGGGAGGATTTTCGAAAAATCGAAATATCTCCGTTATTATGCGTCGGATCGAAAAATTGTATAGAATCAATCCTATTGAAAATTAAATATACTATAAATATTGTTATATGCATGTATTAACTATCTTGAATATTAACCGAGATATTTGCATTTTTCAGTTTTCACCCACCAGCAAACCGCCACTTCTACTCATGTTACATAAACAATACTCTGCTACATAATAAATCACATTTTTCGAAGTTCAAATACCAAAAATTGTATTCAAGAGGCCTTTGTTATACGAGATACATGCAAATATGTCCTGGTGACCCCCCCCCCCGTCTTAAGGTTTTGGACTACTAAAATTTGATTGATTGAGATAAAAATTATTCTGACTCATTATTAATTACAGTACTAGATATAGTAAATAGTTCTCAATGAAATTAATATGTTATATTCTGATATATTTCAGTAATGTTTTTCTTTCCGGTGTGAGGCGGGCAGACCTGTTTGTTTACATTTCTAACCTAACGCTTCCTGTAGGCAGG
Organism: Riptortus pedestris; assembly: GCA_019009955.1. Lineage (NCBI taxonomy): Eukaryota > Metazoa > Arthropoda > Insecta > Hemiptera > Alydidae > Riptortus > Riptortus pedestris. Next base: position 45,107,387 of record CM032231.1, read on the forward strand.
TTATTGAAATTGGCCGAAACATTTCTTATTTCCGTTTGTATTTATTCACGGTGGTGTTGTGTTATCAGTATGTATATATATATATTTTTTACTTTTACTTAACTTCATGAGGGAAATCTGCTTAGTTTACGCAGCCCCTGCGTGACGGACTTTTGTTTTAAACTTCGAAGTGCACGGGAGATTCGCTTTCACAACCTAATCATGGTCCAATAATTTCGTGTTACTGACGATATTTGAAGCTCCTTACTGCAGTTCTGGAATGCAATAGCTATACGATTCGTCAGTACCGGGTTTTTCTCCTTGATTGCTTGTTCCAAGGTCTTAAGTTGCTGGAAGTGAATATCTGCGTTTATCTTGAAGTTGTTTTGTTGCATCTCGAAGTACACTGCACCATTGAAATCTCGCCAAATTAATATGATATTTCTCGATTGACTTCATTGAAGACGTTAAATTTTACTTCGCCAGAGATAATTAGTTCAAAAAAAAGGGTTCATCGCATAACGTTTGTAATGTGTGTGAAAAACACTGATTTGTTGAGTTAGCTGAATGTTTTTTTAGCTTGGACGCGGAACCAAAATATCGACCTTCCTAACGAGTCCATTTTCAATTATTTAATTTACAATTGCTGTGTTTGACGCATTTAACATAGGTAAATGATGTACGATCTCTTGCACTGACGAATGACAAATCCTTTCATCAGCTTCAGAAGATTGGCCAAAACGTTTCTCAGTGAAAAGTCTTTTGAACACATTTTTTTTTAAAACCAATTCTGTCGAGTTTATTCAGTTAAACAATCATAGATATAAAATTCACATATCTTTTTCCACGCCTCGGGCACTTTATTTTCCTTTATGATAAAAGAAAAGTAAAATGTGTCAGACTTGCTTAGTATTGCTCTCCATAGTAAAATAGACCGCGAACCAACTGACCAACGCACAGCACTTGTGTATAGAATGCCACGAAATAAGTTTATCCAGGAGCATCAAGATATCGACTATCTAATTCTCAAATGAAAAAAAGAAAATTGACATTGACAAAAGAATAACGAATAAACAATTCGAATACTTATAAATTTCTTTCTAGTCAACCCAATATCTTTATAGATATTGTTACGTTTTATTACAAAAATCAGAAATAAACGTTGTTTATAAGAGTTCTATTGGATTGCAAAATTAAACACACACAAGCTTCACAGTTTTTATCACTGCACAATTTATTTAACAACGCACTACAAACTTGGTAGAACCTCTGTCGGCTTCTTTGATCTACATCGTACTTCCCAAAAACGTGACTATCTCTGTTTAATTTTTCTTGTATTTAACTATTTGCGACACTATTCTTTAAGGGGAATCAGCTGTTGAGGTAGAACTTTTAATAATAACTAATGTGATTTTGGTGGACTCGAGTATATTTATAAAGAAGAATTTGTCAAGTTTTACAGCTATATTATGTCTCAGTGTACCAAAAAGTGACTATAATATATAATATAAAGCTAACTATTAATATGACCCTTTTTTATAATCCCTTAAAAATCTGTTTGTTTTTTTCAGTTGTTCGGAGCTGTGACTGCTACGTTCCAATTTATCGTCCCATTCTTCGTGATATCATTCTGTTACATTCGTGTATCTGCTAAGCTGAGCGACAGAATCCGCTCCAAGCCAGGAAGTAAGTCGGACCGGAAGGAGGAGGCCGATAGAGAGCGGAAACGGAGGACAAACCGGATGCTCATCGCCATGGTGGCCATATTCGGAGTGTCGTGGCTCCCGCTGAACCTGATCAACCTGGTGAACGACATCTACATACCCACCAGCTACTGGAGGTACTACTACCTCTGCTTCTTCGTCGGACACGCCATAGCAATGTCCTCCACATGCTACAACCCCTTCCTCTACGCCTGGCTCAATGACAACTTCAGGAAAGAGTTTAAGACGGTGAGTAATATATTAACATTAATTACGAAAGTAATATAATAACAATTTTATTAAAATACTAATCGCGAGGTGATGAATCAGAAGTTATTTTATGATTATTGAATTTCTTTTTAAGATAGCACTATGCACAATGAAAATGAAGAAAAAGAGAAAAAATAGTGATAGGATTGGTAATTGAGCAAAACTTCACTAGAAAATAATAGCACTCCCCATATTACATCGCTGAGGAAAGTCATACTTTTATTTTCCCCGCTGTCTGTAGGAAAAGAATCGATGAGTTAGATAGCTAGCTTAGACGGCATTGGACTTCCATAAGCAAGGAAGGCCGTATTAACTAGCCCTGGTAGACGCCTCTCGAGGAAGGTGGGGGCCACGGGACAAGGAGGGGTAGGGGCTGCCATACCTCGTCTAAAGAACAGCTTGAGAAGGCAGCTAATGAAGAAGCCATGAGAGCCACTGAAAATTCGAAATGAGAAAAGAAAATTGACTGGCATCTTTCGTCGAAATGATAATTAAAACAGTGATAGCATGGGAAATGGATAAAGGAAAAATTGAAAGAAATGAAGAAGAATAACTTTACCAGTCCTCAATATAGAGGCTACCCAAAAAGGTCTGCCTCCTCGTCTGCCCAGCTGTTGAAAATTATTGTATCATTTGGGTTTTTTTTATATTACAAAGGCTTCTAATTTTCCCCTGATGCGGTGAAGGAGTCGCTTAATACTTTCCAGAACACGTTGTGTGGACTATCAAAAAATATTATTATTGTAGTGCCTAATAAATGTTTTGTAAGTGAGAGAGAGAGAGAGAGAGAGAGAGAGAGAGAGAGGGAGAGAGAGAGAGAGAGAGAGAGAGAGAGAGAGAGAGAGAGAGAGAGAGAGAGAGAGAGAGAGAGAGAGAGAGAGAGAGAGAGACAGACAGAGAAATTTTTATGGATAAGTTCAAACGAAATTATATATTTTATTAAACATTTCCTACTTATGTTCTAAGAGGAAAGTGAGAGACATGACTACTTCCCTATTACTTGTCCCTAGTTGAAGAGCTAGCTAAGCAGAGTGGAGCCTTGCATTTCCGCATTAATATTTAAGCTAGCACCCTTATATCTCGCTTGCTCATTATGTAGTGGTTTTAACTTTTTTTATTTTTTACTTAAGGTCACATATTCTCTAAAAAGTAGAAATGCCTTATGTGTTTTTTTATGTATATCCTTTATATATAGAAAAAAATTGCGTAGCTATTTGTACAAACTGTCCTGAGCAACTTTAAAATCGCACGTTACGCTACTTCTGAGTTTCATTAGACAATCTGTTTAGTTTTGTCTATATCTCATGTCCATTGAAATACCAGCTGTATTTCATAACCTACCTGTCATTCTCATTACACTTCAACTGCACTACGTAAAATACGGAACAGTATTTACTGATTTTACAAATTTCCCACGCGGGTGTTTACCTAGCCGTTCGTGATCTTATAAACTATATGTTTTATTTATATGAAACATAATATTTAAAGGAACACCAAATACTCTCTAAGGTCAGCAGCAATCCGAAATTTAGTTACTTTAAAAGAGTGACACACATATGACACTGCGTTATAAATTTATTTTAAATCATGAGATATTCGGTTACTAAATTGACTAAAATGTTAAGAAGCGGTGTATTTTTGACATATATTTTAAGATTTGCTTTTGGAAAATATATAATACATGTTTAATAGTTTATATAGGGGTTCATAAAACTCTCTGTGGGGTTTTGTAAATTAAACCTATTTCTCATGCACGGAAAACACGCTCAGATAATGTCGTATGAGTGTCATGTCCGCACAAACGATTCAACTGCATATTTTTTCTCTATTTCTGAGATAGTAAGAACGCTGACTTAACAATACTTGAAATTTAAGCTGGATATGAGATTTTTAGAGATATATATGTGGACATTAATATGGAGAATGTTTACATAAATAGTTATAGTGCTTCAAATGATTCCTACAGATAACTAACATAGTAATAATCAAATAAATTCTGAGAGTGATGGAAACATTATACAATATATACAAAACTTTAAGGTTTGTCTGATTTTGAACTTCACTTATGTGGGAATACGTTTTTTATGCGTTTGAGATCATTCTAAGAACAATGACATACAACTAGAAAATCTTGTGCCTGTATCATTCTGTCTCTCTCTCTCTTCGGCCTTTTATTACTAAATCTCTCAAAAACGGCTCATACGATTACTATGGACTTTTATATTTGTTTGTCAACTATCCCAAAGTTGGCTATATGATAATTCAAATTTTCAATTAGGAAGGGGGTAGGGGTTCCTTATACGTAAAACACTAATTCGTGAATGCATTCATTAATTTTGGTTTCAACTAAAAAAATGTAAAGAACTAATTGGGTTTAGAATTACGATTGCAGTTTTTGAACGTTGTCTAAATTTAATAATGTCGAAATTTTGATTTCCGACTTAAGGCATTTTTCTATGTCAATACAACAGAATGCCTGAACAAAATCATAACGTATTTTTTCTCCGCTTTCTTTTAGAAAATACAATCGTTTTAGATAGGCGTTCTGCGCTCTATGCTTAAAACTATAACATCGATGGCAATAAATGGATTATTTAGTGCTTCCTCTAATCCAATATGTATAGTTTGACGGGACACCATAATTATAATGATTCATTACTTTAATATAATTCATTTCAAGGTAACAACATTTCCAAACATGAATTTATCTATCAGGTTATTGTCTCAGGTATAACAGATGAATAATTGCGCGTTTGCTGTTCATGTTGTAGGGCATTTGTGTTAATGGTGGATAAGAATATAGAATAGGGATGATTTCGTGCATCCAATCCATATAATCAATCGGGAAACCTTTTTTATTTCAACCCGTAAACGGTGGGTAAAACGGCTAGTATATCTATAAATAAGAAGTTTATGAAAAATTGTGATGTGACAATCTCATAAGCCGATAAGACTTAAAGATGATGTATAATATCATCTGAATCGTTAGGTGACCAGTATATGTAAATGATACCAGTAGTTAAAATTCATTGTCAGAATAACGTTGCAAAACATTATACAATAAATTTATATTAAAAAGTCTTTCACGCAGGGGCTGTGTAAACTAAGCAGATTTCCCAAGTGAAGTACGGAAACGGCCGAAATAGCTTTTGACAGAAGCTCACGACTAGACCCGAAGTTAGTCTTCAGTTACAATTAATAAAAATGCAAATATCTCGGTTGATATTCAAGATGGAGAATAAATTCGTAAAATAATATTTATAGTAAATGTAATTTGCAATAAGATTGGTTCTATACAATTTTACGACGTATGGCAACATAGATATTTCGAATTTTCGAAAATCCTCCCCTTTAAACTCTTTGTCCCACTGGTCCGATTTCAGCCATTAACGAACTTGATTTGTCTTCTTACATAAAATGTTTAAATATCGAGTTTGATAACGATCAAACAAAAATTGCGACCGCTAGAGCATTTAACACACACACACACACACACACACACACACACACACACACACACACACACACACACACACACACACACACACACACACATATATATATATATATAATTTTGAACGGACCTCATTTTCGTCATCTCCTGGGTAGGATCGATGGACATTTGAAGAAATTTTTCGAAAATCGCGTCATTAGTATGACCTCAATAGCTTATTTCCCTTAAGGGAAATCTGCTAATTAAAACAGTGTTGGCAAAATGAGTATTTCAAAACTCAAGATGAGCCGTTGACATTTCATTTTAACATCACATTGGTGAACATTCTTATTCATTGGATATATTCAGTTGAGCACGTTCATTTGAATATATGTTGACTAATGGTTATCATGATGGCATTGCATGTAAATCATATTTCTCTACTTCCGAAAGGTTCATTTGCAAATGAACAGGCGAGGTGCGTATGTATCATGCATGACGTGGGGAACCTCTATGGGCAAACAGGCCGAAACGTTATATAATTATGTATTGTGAATTCATTAACCAAATGAGGGGATATGAATACCGTTGAGGTAAGAGCTTTCATTAATTATTTACACAAATAAAATGTATTATAATAATATACGTCAAAGTCCTGGAGTAATGACAGGTTTGCTCTGACCAAAATCCCCACTAATTACTCAAGTAATCCGATCTTGCTCAACATATCTTATCAGAAGAGGCTTACCAATCTTTGATAAATGATAATTGATAAAAGGAGAATGACACACAGAACGAGAAAATGTGATAATTATCCCTTGCCTAAAAATGGACAAAGCATTAAGTGCAAAAATAACAGATGTAAAGCGCTTCTTACCGTTGTCCATAAGATACCTCGGCACTGTCTAGTATTTGGTGGGAAATATTTTGAGTTTTGTCTAGTCACTACCCGTACCAGTTTTTAGCAGATTTCCCTTAAAGGAAATCAGCTATTGAGGTTGTACTCACGACACGATTTTCGAAATTTTTCTTCAAATGTCCATCGATCCTACCCAGGAGATGACGAAAATGAGGTCCGTTCAAAACTGTATATATATATATATATATATATATATATATATATATATATTTGTCTGTTGCCGCTCTAGCGGTCGCAATTATTGTTTAATCGTCACCAAACTCAATATTTAGTCGTTTTATGTAAAAAGAAAGATCAAGTTCGTTAACGGCTGAAATCAGGCCAGGGAGAGGGGGGGTTTAGAGGGGAGGATTTTCGAAAATTTGAAATATCTCCGTTACCATAGGTCGGATTGAAAATTTGTATAGGATCAATCTTATTGCGAATTAAATTTACTATACATATTGTTATATACATTTATTTCATTTTCATTTATCTTGAATATTAACCGAGATATTTGCATTTTTTGTTTTCAGACACCAGAAAACCGCCACTTCTACTCATGTTACATAAACAATACTCTGCCACATAACAAATTACATTATTCCAAGTTTAAATACCAAAAATTGTATTGAAGAAACCTTTATTATACGAGATACATGCAAATACTTTCTGGTAATCCCCCCCGTCTTAAGGTTTTGGACTACTAAAATTTGATTGATTGAGATAACAATTATTCTGACTCATTATTAAGATCTCCAGTAGAGTACTAGATATAGTAAATAGTTCTCAATAAAATTAATATGTTATATTCTGATATATTTCAGTAATTGTTTTTCTTTCCGGTGTGAGGCGGGCAGACCTGTTTGTTTACATTTCTAACCTAAAGCTCCCTGTCGGCAGTTTATTGAAATTGGATGAAACATTACTTATTTCCGTTTGTATTTATTCATGGTGGTGTTGTGTTAGCAGTATGTATATTTATCTATTACTAAACTTCACGTGGGAAATCTGCTTAGTTTACACAGCCCCTGCGTGACGGACTTTTTAAAAACTGGTGTTACATATGATTATTGTTTTAAACTTGTTAACATGTGATTATTATTTTTCTTTTGTTAACATCTGTTTTTTTGAGGTTATATTATTATTAAGTTACACTACCAATAGTTTCCTGTTGTTTACATTTTGAATTAAAAAAGGAATATTCATGTTATATTCATGGATGGTACGACAAAAAGATTTGGACCAGTATTTGAAGAAAAGGAAGTTACTAGAATTGCGCTTGAACAAATTAAAAGATGATCTACCTAAATGAGGAAATTCTCAGAATACACTTACCTACTACATTGAAAAATTTTCAACAATATTTACTGAAATCGAAGATGGAAAGTCACATATTGAACTTAACTCAAATTCAATAGAAAATGAACTAGAAATTAGATGGCACTTGGAAGAAATACGTGAACAAATACAAATTACTCTTGAAGCAGAAAGGAAAAGGTACAATACAGGCACTGCAATGGCTATTTCTGAAATACATCAGAATGCAGCTAACATTCCTTTTCAGCCATATACACACAGGAGGAAAGTTTCCAAAACTTCACTCAGCGCTTTGAAAACTACATAATTGTTCCAACATTAGAAACAAGGATACATCGGAAAAAGGAATTCCAAGTCGGAATCAATAGGAAATTTAAGGTTGGAGATAAGGTGCAGGCTCGTGAGTATGTCAACGGATCAACCAAATGGCACATAGGCCGTATAACTGCAAAACAAGGAAATGTAATGTACACCGTTGTTCTAGTTGATGGGCGCATCATCAAAAGACATGTTGACCTGCTCATCCTACGTAAGGCACCACACCACTGTAAATAGATGAGTAGGTGTTACATATGATTATTGTTTTAAACTTGTTAACATATGATTATTGTTATTCTTTTGTTAACATATGGTTTTTTGGGGTTATGCTATTGTTAAGTTATACTACAAATAGTTTTCTGTTGTTTACATTTTGAATTAAAAAAGGAATATTCATGTTAATAATACGTGCACATAATTATGAAATTAATAACTGGATGGCCCACAAGACTAGCCGGTGTTCTGTCCATTGATTAAGTCTCTTTAATCAATGAAATATAGCGGTAGAGTTTTTCTCTATGAATATTTAAATATGTATGTTAATATCTGGCTATTATAAAGCAAAGCAATTGAGAGTGTAATAGCGAACAGTTTGTACTATTGCGATACAGTCTATGTTATCATAAACATTTTATGAGGATATTTATTTATTTATATTAACGTCCACTTTTTGTAGGTAAGGCTAATTGGGGCGAGTTATCTACAGGTTACCACCCTATTCTAGCCAGGGTGGGACTAAGGATTTTATTTAATGAGTTCCGCCAATAAAAAAATTCCTGTCGCCCAGGCGGGAATAGAACGCGCCAATCTAGGTTTACCACGTGACATTAAGACTAACTCTTTAACTTGAATGGCTAACCTGAGCCCCTTTATGATTTAGAAGTTCTATAAACCATATTCTACCATACAGCAAACCAGAATGTAGTTACTCAATGAAATAACCCATTATGTAAAAAATAGAACTTAATTCTCGCCAGTAATTCTCCAATTACATTATATACATATACATATATATATATATATATATATATATATATATATATATATATAAAACGGATATGTAAACCACAAAAAATATTTTTCATTAATATCGGACTTCACTGAAGCTAATTTTATTTAATTGGCAGATTTAATTTTAACTTTTTTTTTAGGTAGAAGAAATTTTTATTTCGTTATAAATAATATGAATAACATGTATGTAGTATTCACAGGCTACACCTTGTAATTGATCTCGTGAACTGGTAAAAATTATTTTCACTGGAGTAAGAATGTCTCAAGGACATGCAGTGGCTTTCCATTACTTTCTGCATGAGACCATCCAGCAATAAAGGCATCATGAGGAAAATTCCATTCACACTAGTAAAGACATGAGTGAAGAAAAGTAGATTCAAGGGCAGAGTTGTTAGATAGCCATCCCTCCGTAGCCTGTAGCCTGCATAAGTAAACTAATGATCCATTATGTGTATGCAGACTACAACTTTAATCTACCCTCCAGTCTTGCCCCAACGGCATGTTGTAAGTGAGAATTAAGGCATGGAGGGGAAATAACACATATATCATAATGTGACATTTTATTATGTGACAAAATTGTCGTATAATAAAATTCATAAAACGGCCATTGGCCATTTGCATGGTCTAAAAAGTTAACCCCCACCCCCCTCCACATGTGTTTTCGTTCACGGGCTTTGGCGGACTCGATCTACTATTTTTGGTCGAAAGCCAAAAAAACGAAGTAAGTGTGTTAAAAATCTCAAAATCAGTGGGCTCAAGCAAGTGAACAGAAATACACAAGTGTAGTGTTTTAGAACCCATTAACTACAATTTGGGAAAAATTGAAGCAATTTTCACAACTATGTTTTAGGGGCTCAGGTTAGCCATGTGAGTTAAAGCTTTGACCTTAATCTCACATGGTAAACCTAGAGTGGCGAGTTCGATTCTTGCCTGGGCGAAGGAAATTACTTAGTGACGGAATTCATTAAATAACATCCTAAATCTCACCCCGGCTAGAAAAGTGTGGTCTAACCTGTAGATAACCCGTCCCAATTAGCCTTAGTTGCAAAAAGTGGGCGTTAATAAATAATTATCAACAATGTGGCCTATATATTGCGCCTTTATTGCGTAGTATAAAATCACTAATACAAAATTTCATTACTTATTTATATATATAAAACTTCAAAAGTAGGTTAGATTTAGAATAGTTTGCCGAAACAGGGCTGCGCTATCATCCATCTTTCTATGGGGTCTATCGGATGGAATCAATCAGCTGATACAGGGCGTAAATCACTCTCAGACACACCTAAACTCTACAAATCAATCCATTGCCAGTGATAGCACTATCAGCTGGAACACTTAGCTTTCCCTTGGACCCCGGCTTCCTACTTCATGACCTTTCGCCAAACACCCGGGGGGATACAAATCCTAGTCACAAATCAAACAACTTATCAACTTTAGATAGATCACAGTATAGACTATTGTATGCTTTGTCAGTCAGTTTTTGATTTTGGCAGGCGATGTCTGTTGTCAAACGATCAATTAAGTCTTCATGTGAGCTTTCGTGCATTGTAATTTGGACTAAGGCGCCAGTCCAATATCCTTGATTATTAAACTTTTGTTAACTTTCGTTTAATGTCAAGATTTAAAATAGAAAATACGAACTATCTTAATGATTGATGATAATGAGGTAGTACTCATGACGCGATTTTCGAATAATTTCTTCATATGTCAATCTATACTACCCAGGAAATGACGAATATGAGGACAGTTCAAAATTATGTGATATGTCTTTTAGCGCTTTTCATGGTTACCAAACTCTATATTTAATCGTTTCATGTAAAAAGAAAGATCAAGTTCCCTAATGGGTGAAATCAGACCCGTGGGAAAAGTGGGGTTGAGAGGCGGGAAGTTACTATACGTCGGATCAAAAAATTGTATAATACCAAACTTATTGCACATTAAATGTACTATAAATACTGGCATATACATTTCTTCAAAAGGACATCGATCCAACATAGGAGATGACGAAAATGGGGTCCATTCAAAATTATATACATTTGTCTGTTAACGCTCTAGTGGTCGCAATTTTTGTTTGATCGTTACCAAACTCCATATTTAATCGTTTTATGTAAAAAGGAAGATCAAGTTCATTAAAGGCTGAAATAGGACCAGTGGGAGAGGGGGGGGGTAGTAGAATTTTTCGAAATTTCAAAACTCGAAATATCTCCTTTATTATGCGTTGGATCTAAAATGTGTATAGAAAAAATCTTATTGCAAATGTACTGTTCTATAACTGTTGTTATGTATGTTTTTTTCATTATCTTGGTTATTAGCTGAGATATTTGGGTTTTATAGTTTTCAGCCTTCAGCGAACCCCCAACTTCCTATGTTTAATTCACAATACTCGGTTATGTAATATATCACATTGTTCGAACATTAAATACCAAATATTGTTTTCAAGAGACCTTGTATTATATGACATATTTGCAAATATTTTCTGGGGACCATGATAGCTTGAGATAAAAATTATTCTGATTCATTATAAATTACAGTACTAGATATAGTAAATAGTTTCCAATCAAATTAATATGTTATATTCTGATATATTTCATTAATTGTTTTCCTTTCCGGCGAGACTCGGGTTGGCAGACCTGTTTCTTTACATTTCAGACGCTTCCTGAAAGAGGGGAATAATTTCTTATTACCGTTTTTATTTATTCACTTAATATTCATGATGGTGTTGTGTTACCAGTGTGTAGATTTATCTATTATTGAACTTCACGAGGGAAATCTGCTTAGTTTACGCTGCGAGGTCGCCCGGCAGTCGTGGTCCAGGCAACGCAGCTTTAATCAGCAGGCACTGAGGATGGAGCATTGACTCCGAAAGTGCACTCTGCATTATATTAAAAAACTGTAGAGGACTTGGCCTTCTTATTGATCCTGATCAATTGGTTCCTCTACCATCCAGCATATTCCAGAGATACCAGAGATATATCTAGGTACTTCCAGGTTACCTGTCAATCACTTTACAGATGGCGGGCAATTCAATGATCAAAGGGAGCCGCTAGTTCTCTCCTCCTCCCTCACTTATCATAATTATTATCACCAGCTAGATTGTTTTAATACTCCTCACAACTACAGTGAGTTATTACTGTTCTTACAATATCTAGATACATCGAAGTCGTTGAGAGGTAAAAATTTTTGATGTGTCAAAAAATATGAATTTTCTAATAATTAATATTTTCTGCTTGTAACTAATATATTAAATTGTTAAAGACATTGGGAAAAGATAGAATACTGAAAAATTAAATTTATTTTGTACATATTAAGTGGTATTTCTTCATTTCTCCATGTACGTTTTAGGTCTTGCTTTTTATTTTTTTTTTCTCATAGTAATCCTAAGAAGAGTTATTTATTTGAATACATGTTCCTTTGCTCATGCCATATTACATGTATGATTATGTTTAAATACATTTTTATTTTACAATATATATATATATATATATATATATATATATATATATATATATACGTTAATCAACTATCTACTCAAATATAATATAAAATAAATAATAATAATAATAAAATAAAATATTAAAATAAGTAAGATAATTAAAAATAAAATTAATTAATGAAATGGAAAAAGTAAATAAATAAAATAAGAACAAATAACAAAGCAGTTAAAATTAAACTCAACCAATGTTTAATTTGCGAGTCTATGTAAGTTAATATAGTGAATTATGAGTCCCATTCCTCACACTCATCTCTACATTCTAAATGTATTTTTGCAACATCCATATCTATACAATTGATAAACTTTATAAGTTCTTTATTATATTTGTTAAATAGAATATGAGGTGGTTCTGGTCAATTACCTCCTTTTAAAATTATATTCATTATTAAATTTGATTAATTAACAGTCATAAAGTATATGTAAAAACGATCGTGTTGTCTGTGAGTCCCAAGTACATTTGTCATTGTCTTGAATTTAAAATCTTGTTAAACAATGTCCTGTCTGTCCATGTTCCGTTAGAAATTGTGTGCATTTGTGATGGTGACTCTTAATTGTGTTGTACTTTTAGTGAGTTATATTTGGTATGTATTGATGTAAGCTGTAAGATTTGTTACATGCAGTCCATTCTCTGTTCCACTTATGTATTGTGTCGGTACGTATATCGTTGGTTAGTGTATGAGAGTGGTACGAGAGAGAATTCTGAAATTATTTTTGTATCTTGAGCTGCTTCCTTTGCTTAAGGAGCTTTCTTTTGCTTTAGGTCTTGCTTAAGGTAATTAAATTTAAGAAGCGTTGTCATTTATATTGTTTTAACTAATAATATCCAATATGACTTCCACAAAACGAATTGCAACGCCGGGAGACACAGTACGTTCTTTGTATTTTATATACCGACGTTCTGGGCAATAACCGTAAAAAATATGGAGCAATATCATTCATTTCAAGTTTTACGGCCACAACCCCAAGGTGAACCCACACTATTTACAATATTTAAATTAAATTATTATATCTCCACCACCTCTTGTCGTAGAACAACTGATGAGACAGCCTAAATAAAAAAAAACAGTATAAAAAACGTGTTTAATGCGCTTATCACCTGGAGATGCAGTACTGAATTTATGAATTTTAATAACTTTGATTACCCCAGAGTGATCATACATCTAGCGATCACAATTTATATTTGTTCGTTAACAAACTCAATAATAAAGCGCAACAGGCATTTAAAGTAAATGACACAAATCATCTTTAAAAGACTGGGGTTTTGAGATGGGTTAAAATCTAAAATTGCAAACATTTCCGTTATTATACATTGGATCCAAATATTTTATACAATCTACCTTGTTAATTATGAAAAGTCTTATAATTATTGTGGTATACGTTTCACGTACGCTATACGCTGCGTGACATTTGTTACGCATGAAATTAACAAAAAAAAAAAAAGAATAACTGTCTTTGGAATTTTGTAAATTCATGTTTTGCTTTATTTACTTTTGAAATGCAACGCAGAAAGAAATTTATTGAAATGAGATAGAATAATATTTATTTCCTGGAGAACTATCTCAGTTCTTTATTTCAGACTAGCTAAGGTACCCACCCGACTTCGCCCGGGAAATCATTTGAGGCTGAATGATGATGGTATTTTTTGGGGGGTTATAGATTGAACAATATTTTTACATTTTCCCGTCTAAATGCTTAGGATTTACACCCGAGTACCCTGCGTACTGGGAATATGTTAATAATAAAAGTATTTGTTATGTACTTAATTCTACAAAATGCATAATATTATTATATTACCCATTACTTTTATATTTATATTTTTAAATTACTTGCTTTATAAATTACGATAAAAGTATATATAACAAAAGTTACTCTAAATATCAAATTAAACATACTTTGGCATGTGCAGGTTCGCCAAAAAAACAGTAGGAAACGAAATATGACGATTTTTCATGTCATGCTTTTCTAACAACCCTCACTCCTGTTCATTCCTAAAACGTTAGTATAGGTTATAGTCAAAAATACGAAGTTTCGTTGATTTCGATTTAGTCTTTCGTGTCCAATAACATAGTTGACCCCTTCTATAGTTTTTCGTGTATACTTTATTTATACTTCGTTATTCGGCGAAAGTGCATAAAACAAAAGTTATTTTAAATAACAAATAAACAACTTCTGTTACATGCACGTTTGGCGAAAAATGAATAGATTACGAAATATCGCGATTTTATATTTCACACCTCCCTCATAACCCCCACTCTTGCTCGTACCTCGAAATTTTAATATAGCTTTTAATTAGGGGAGGCGTTAATATCAAATCACATACGGAGTTCCGTTTGTTCGGTTGAGTTTTTTATGCCGTATAAAACAGTTAACTCCCACTATTGTTTTCAGGTTGTAACTCAATTATACTTCGGAATACGACAAAAGTGTATATAACAAACTTTACTCTAAATAAAAAAAATAAACAATTCACAGATTTGCCGAAAAATCAATAAGAATCGAAATATATCTATTTTTAATTTTAGCCCTCTCTTATAACCCCCACTCCTGTTCGTCTCAGAGAATATAAATATAGCCAAAAACCTAACCTGGGTTTGTAGTAATATACATGCCAAGTTTCATAAAATTCGTTATAGCCGTTTATGATTCTATAAAGGGCATACAAACAAACATTCATTTTTGTATATGTATATAGATTTACTCAAGGAATTTTTAGTGTTTTCGAAATCAAAAAGACTAAAACACTATTGGTGTCTCGCAGACTTGAGAAGCACAAGCTATCTGTAGAACTTGATCTAAATCCCTCCAGCTTTTGCTGCATTCGTTGCTTGTATTGAATTTTCAACGCTCCAAAATGCCGCTGAAAATACAATAGAACTATCATATGATACAGATCTGGTAAACGGTCAAAAACTGGAATTTAATGAAGGTAATAATGCTGTAAGAAGAAATAAATGAGTACTAAACCAGTACTTGTCCAAAAGTGACCCAGTACCAGTCTTAGGCCCAAATTCCTGTTTCCAGATATTTGAAAATTCAATGTTTGGCTTGATTTAGAGATTACTGAGTTTTACATACCCCATACACTCCCAGTTATTTCTAATTACCATCTTTAAGCTTTGAAATAAATAACAGAAATATTCTCAAAGATGTTCAAAATAATTTATCAATAATGCCTGTCATAATCACCGATTAATTATATATATATATATATATATATATATATATATATATATATATATATATATATATATATATAATTACGATTTTAAATGAATACCTTGCTACCATAAGAAAAAATTAATCTGGCAACATGAAGGAATAATAATAACAAAACTGAAATTCTGTGCGAGGAATCATTAATAATTACGGTGATAATTGAAACTTGAGTATAAATCGGGATTTAGGGACTCAGTATTGGCCGCACGTGATAGGAATATTACTGGCATAGCTGGCAAATTCTGGACATAGCTCAAATACAGGCCACAGATTTGGTCCTTACTTATCCATAATTCTCCTTCTGTGCAATTAATACAGATAGAAACATAATTGCTCTAAGGAAGAAGGAACAAAGGCTCCACTTAGTTATAAAAGATTTCTCTATTTCTAAATAAAACTTACATAAGTAGAAGTGGGGGTTTACTGGAGGGTGGAAACAAGATAGTTCGAATAACTCGCTTAATATTTCTGTTACAGAAAAATGAATAGAATTACAATTATAGGACGTCAATAGTGTAACCAGATTTGTTCTATAACAAGATTCGATATAATTCATAATAACGGAGGTATTTTGAATTGTGGAATTCCATCCCTCTAAACCCCTCTTTTCCTCATCCCATTTCAGCCATCAACGACTTATGAACATTAGTGTTGAATTAAACGGTTAAATATCGCGTACCGCATTGATCAAATAAACATCTTCTTGGTAAAAATTTAAAATCTTTATTGAAGACATCATTAAAACAGAACGTATTTGCATGCATCTGTCATAGTAAATGTTCAATGGACTCAATAGCTGATTTACCTTTATTGAAATCTGCTAAAAATGGTTTTGTCATATCCCCATCTTGGTCGTTAGAATATGATTAATTCTGGCTCTTCAGACTAATGATGGTGCTTATATTTTTGCCTGGAGAAATAA
This sequence comes from Riptortus pedestris, assembly GCA_019009955.1. Classification (NCBI taxonomy): domain Eukaryota; kingdom Metazoa; phylum Arthropoda; class Insecta; order Hemiptera; family Alydidae; genus Riptortus; species Riptortus pedestris. Next base: position 45,123,953 of record CM032231.1, read on the forward strand.
AACTTTTAACTCCCTTGCAGCTTGCATGTTTGTTCTGCAGCGGAAGAGGTTACAGGAGTTGAAAGAGGAGATATATTGGTTCCCAGAGAGTGAGAGAGAGAGTGTGTGAGTGTTGTGTGTGTGTGTGTGTGTGTGTGTGAGAGAGAGAGAGAGAGAGAGAGAGAGAGAGAGAGAGAGAGAGAGAGAGAGAGAGAGAGAGAGAGAGAGAGAGAAACAGAGTGATTTGTCGGCCACTCATCTAGTATTGGTATTTGTTCTTCACCCAAATCAAAATTTATGAGTTTTAAGTACAACTAAAAATGAAGTATGTTATAATAACTGAGTTTAGAACCAAAAGGAAAGAGTCTAGATGGCACAAAATAAAAAATTGAAAAATCTCCGATCGGAAGATTTTGAAGAAGAGTCGTAATGAAGAAAGAAAGAAAATTTTATTTGGACCAATACATAAGTATTATACACAAATGGATGTTATTATACAAGATTTGTTACAAAATTAAGTGACGAAGAGTCGTAATGAAAAATGTCATGTGTCGCAAATTTCGTTTTCAACAATTTCACCTCCTACATTACTTCTGTTACTCTAATATTAGCCGAGTACTTAGCCTTCACTAGCTTTCAACTTGTTCCCAATGATCCACTTTTACTTAAAGCAGCCATGTCACTGAACTTTGCTTGCTTGCATACTCTTGTTATTATACTTCTTGAGAAATAGAGTACTGATGCTAAGATGACAACATCAACTTCACATAAAAACACGTGGTAAATCTGCTGAGTTTAATCAACGCCAGATAAATGCGCTTTTTAATTTCTTATTAAATTAAGAATAATAACGGCCCCAGAAACCTTCCTATTTAGCCGTCCGATATTCAAGTATTTTAGCAGATTTCCCTTGAGGGAAATCTGCTATGGAGGTCGTAGACATGACGCGATTTTCTTCAAATGTCCATAGATCTTACCCAGGAGATGACGAAAATGAGGTCAGTTCAAAACTGTAAATATATATATATATATATATATATATATATATATATATATATATATATATATATATATATTTGTCTGTTACCGAAATTTTTGTCTTATAGTTACCAAAGTTAATATATAATTGTTTTATACGAAAAAAGACCAACTTCGTTAATGGCTGAAATCGGATCATGGGTAGGGGTTTAGAGGGCGAGAATTTCAAAAATTCTTAATATCTACGTTATTATGCATCGGATCGAAAAATTGTATAAAACCAATCTTATTGCAAATGTAATGTTCTATAAATGTTGTTATGTACATTTTTTCATTATCTTCATTATTAACCGAAATATGTGCATTTATTAGTTTTCCGCCTTCCGTAAACCCCCAGTCCAACTCATGTCATATAAACAATAAGCATTTATATTATGAAGCACTTTATTTGAAGCCAAAATATTTTTCTCATTGAACATTTACTTTTTGAGATAAATGAAAATATGTGGCTCGCGTGGGAAGTCTGTTTAGTTAACGCAGCCCCTACGTGACGGACATTTTTGAACTTAGTATAGAAACGAGTTTCTCAGCTTCTGATATATTTTGGATATTTACATTTAGAATAGTTTCCCAATTGCAAGAAATCCTTTTCCAGTTACTTTAAATGTATAAACTCTTCTTTTCTTCAACAAAAATCTAAAACTATATTTTAGTGAAACTATAAGAGATTAATTTGTCTTTACCATAAATGGGATGTACTCTTAGGAGATATGAATGGTTTTTAAAAATATAATTGATGGATAAAACAGTGAAAAAGGACATTCAATCAGTAAACAGTAAATAATAATAATATAGTATATCTATCAACAATTTTTAACAAGCACCATTAGTGTGTTATTTCTGGGTTGTTAGTTAAAACATTACAAAGAGAGGCTTATTAGTGAAGCGTGGCAGTGAAAATTAATTAGGTATTTTAATATTTAATATCAGCTAAGTACGACATGGAGGATATAAAGATAGTGTATTACGATTATAAAATATATTATACAGAAATACCATAAAACCTGAACCAGATAAGGTTTTATGCACATCAAGAGACATCTCTGAACATTTGAAATATTAATGTAAGATATTTAAAATATTTCTGTTCACGTAATACTGCTCTCAAAATAATTTTAGTGAAAGCATTTATTAATATTGTTAATTAACATCCACTTTTTGCTTCTATGGCTAATTGGGTTAATGTGCAGGTTACCACTCTTTTCTAGCTAGATTGGAACTAAGGATTTTATTTTGTTAGTTCGTGTGTCTTTTAATTACATGATAAAAATATAATTTCATTATGTTAGTAAAGTATCATATGAAATGCTTGTCCCGTATAAAAATATTATAAAGGTTATATACATCATATAATTATATATATATATATATATATATATATATATATATATATAGAGAGAGAGAGAGAGAGAGAGAGAGAGAGAGAGAGAGACATACAGACATGCATACAGTAAACTGTTTTGAAAGGACCTCATTTTCATCGTCTACTAAGTAGAATGAATGAAGAAAATTTTCTAGAATCGTGTCATGCTTACATCCTCAATAGCTGATTTCCGTTAAGAGAAATCTACTAAAATTATAATTGACAAATGGATTTAAATAAATAAAAAAATCCAAAAACAAGATAGTGTGCCAAATAGAAAATAACGAATGGAGTGGAAATTGGAAAATTCTTTGAAAAAAGGTCAAGCCATTTAAGAGTTCAAAGCATGTCTCTTCCCTCCTACAAACTCGCCAGTGAGATATTATGACTGTGACATGCTAGCCGGACAGACAGGTCCCGCCATCTTTCACCAGCTAAGCAATGTTGTACCTTGTCCTTTCTTGCAAGCTATTAGCATTCAACGACCGTCCCACTATAACAGTAGCAGATTTCGTGACAGAGTGTAACTTATTGACAAAATTTGAATATTTCTCTTGACAGCAGCCAAAGTTCAAAAGATTATTTAAAATTACCCAGGTTCTATATATTATTTAAGACGATGGTTATTATAGCTACACTTCACTCGCCTAAATGAATCTCAATACTATATTATTTCGGCCAACAACTACCGTTTGAATTATTGGTAATTTATATTACTGTTTTTGTAGAATATTTTGAAGTCAATTTTCTTCCCGCCAAATCCTAAAAAGCTGTCCGTTTCTCGCGTGTTAGGTTCGTAGCTCTAGCCAGTAGTAAACTCGACATCTTTCCACAAAACGACAGTTGTTTCATTCGTTCGTTCTGAATACTTTTTCCACGTATCTTTTTTTTTTTTTTACCAGTAATTAAGTAAATTCAAGATTATTAGTGTTCATGTAAGCATCTTTTCGAGGTATATACATAATTATTCCTACACTTCCTATTAGCAAATTTCCCTTAAATGAAATCAGCTATTGACGTTTTACTCATGACGCGATTTGGGAAAATTTCTTCTTCGTTCCCCGTAGATGAGAAAATGAGATCATTTCAAAACTATATAAATATAAATATATATATATATATATATATATGTTTCATAACGTTCCAGCTGTTACAATTTGGGTTTGATCGTTTCCAAACTCAGCATTTAAACGTTTTATGCAAAACTAAAGATCAAGTTCGTTAATGGCTGAAATGAACCAGTAAGCTTAGACGGAGGAATTTCGAAAAGCTGGTATCTCTTTGTTATCATAAGTCGGAATAGAATAATTGTATAGAACCATGCTCATTGAACATATCTATGTTCAATAAGAATGGTAAATGTTGTTATATACACTATTCCTCTACCTTTAATCGAGATATGGGCATTTGTTTTTTTAACCTTTTTTTTTAAACTCCTCCCCCTGTCTTATTAATAATAAAATGTTATACCATCAAACATTTCATTTCAAGCTTAAATACAAAAAACTGTTTTCAACAAATTTTTATCGAAATGAGATACATGCAAATACCTTGTGTTATAACGTCATCATTTCATATTTTACATTCTTGACTCGAAAATGTTTGTTTGATCTATACCATACTCTATAATTAAGCGTTTTATGTGAAAATGAAGATCAAGTTCGTTAACGGCTAAAATTGGACCTGTGGGAGGGGGGTTTTGAGAGGGGAGTTTCGAAATATCTCCGTTATTAAGCGTGAGGTTGAATCTTTGTATAGTATCAATCTTATTGAAAATGCATCTTCTATAAATGTTGTTATGTATATTTTTTCATTAACTTGATTACTAACCGAGATATTCGCACTTTTAGCAGATTTCCCTTAAGGGAAATCAACTATTGAGGCGTACTCATTACGCGATTTTCGAAATTTTTCTTCAAATGTCCATCGATCCTACCCAGGAGATGAACGAAAATGAGGTCCGTTCGAAACTGTGTATATATGTATATATATATATATATATATATATATATATATATATATATATATGTCTGTAAACGTCCTAGCGGTCGCAATTTTTTTTTGGTCGTTACCATACTCGATATTTAAACGTTTTATGCAAAAAGAAAGATCAAGTTCGTTAACGGCTGCAATCGGGCCAGGGGTAGGGGGTTTAGAGAAAAGTCGAAATATCTCCGTTACCATAGGTCGGACCGAACAATTGTATAGAACCAATCGTATTGCAAATTAAATGTAATATAAATATAGTTATATACATTTATTCATTATCTCAAATATTATTTTTTTTTTTTTTTGGAGCGTTCGCAGCGAGGCGATATTGCTTATAAAAAACAACAAAAACAATTTATATAAACAAAATACAAAATGAAAATAGAAACAAGAAAAAATTAAATAATACAAAATAAGAACGTAACAAATAACAAAACTCGACTAAATAATAGAACGCAACAATATAACGAAACACAACTAAATAAAACTCAACTAAATAATAGAACGAAATCAAATATCAAAACAACGAAAAACAACAATAAACACAAAATAACAAATAAAATAAATAAATAAAAACCAAACATTAAATTTAAAAACAAAAACTGTAAAGACTAATAAAATTACGTAAACAATTATATAATTTCAATGGATAAAACTAAACTAAAATCAAATAAATATAAATTAGTATGTAAATAAAATGAAGATTTCTAACACCTAAAATATTTACAATCATATGCTCTCACTTTCTTTATCACACATTCAAACATGCATACACACTCACTCTCGCATGCACACGTACACACACGCGTGCAGGCACATACACTCATACGCACGCACACACAAACACACGCGCAAATACACACACACACACACACACACACACACACACACACACACACACACGCACATACACACACATAAACATACAGTAAAACGGTTTAGCTGGAATTTAAAATATTTAATTTAAGAAGGATTAAAAAGGATTTAAAAAAGTAACAATTCTAAATTTGGGGGTATATGTTAATATCATGTAAATGTTGGAGTATTATGGGTATGTATGGGCTGGGCTACCTTCAGTAAGTAAGTCGTGTAAGTCATGAGGGATCTTTAGATGGTCACGTCTTTTGCAGTCTGTTAGTATGCGTTTTATTGTAAGCGGAGCATTACACACATTGCAGTTAGGCATTCTTTTCTTTTGAAATAGGTAACCATGGGTAAGGAAAGAATGACCTATACGTAGTCTCGTAAGGACTACTTCGTCTCTCCGTGTAAATACCTCAAATTTGTCACTCCATGTCTTAACTGTAGTTTTAATTTGTCTCAGTTTGTTGTCTGTTAGTAACCAGTCATGTTGCCATTCTTGGAGTATGTTAGTTTTAATGTAGTTTTGTAGGTCGTCCGATGTTATTTTTTTAATGTCAGTATTGGTGTTTTTTGTCGTTAGTTTTGCGAGCATGTCAACTTCAGTGCTTCGTCCAATATTCTGATGTCCTGGTAGCCACACCAATGTTATGTGATTTTGTTGATTTTGAATGTGTTCAAAAATGTTTGTTATAATAGGATGAGTGGAATATGTTTTTTAAAGAGAGTAAAGAACTTAGAGAGTCCGAAAATAAAATTATTTGGCGATTTTGAACATTTTGGAGGTTTTCTAGAGATAGGAGTATAGCGTGTAGTTCAGCTGAGTAAATACTTGATGTGCAGTTTAATCTTTTGGCATATGTGTGGTCGTCAATGAGTGCAGCAGCTGCTGTTCCAAAGTCAGTCTTGGATCCGTCCATGAATGTGTATAGTGCGTTTGGGTTATTTGCAGTAATGGAGTTAAATGCAGTCATGTAAAATTTTGAAGAAAGGGGATCATTTTTATTAAATTTTGTTAAGGTTAAATCAATATATAAGTTATTTACTCTCCAAGGAGGAAGTGATAGTAAAGTATTGCTGTACATAGGAGTCTGTAAAATGTTTGAGTCTGCGGAATTTTCTAATGTGCGTATAAGAAGTGGTTTGTGTTTACATTTTTTCTTTATGAATTTGTTGAAATGTGGTGTATAGTTTAAGAATTTGTGGATGCAAGGTGTGTCTAAAGCTTTACATTTTAAAATAAATTTTAAATTGATTATACCGAGAAACCGCCATTTCTACTCATGTTACATAAACTATACTCTGCTACATAATAAAGTTTAAATACCAAAAGTGTATTCAAGAGACCTTTATTATTCGAGATACAAGCAAATATGTGCAGGTGCCCCCTCCCCGTCTTAAGGTTTTGGACTACTAAAGTTTGATTGATTGAGATAACATTAATTGAAATTGTTTTTCTTTCCGGTGTGAGGCGGGCAGACCCGTTTATTTACATTTCTAACCTAACGCTTCCTGTCGGGAGGTTATTGAAACTGGATGAAACATTTCTTATTTCCGTTTGTATTTATTCACGGTGCTGTTGTGTTACCAGTATGTAGATTTATCTATTACTAAACTTCACGAGGGAAATCTGCTTAGTTTACGCAGCCCCTGCGTGACGGACATTTTTAGTTTTCGGCCTTTAGTAAACCACCACTCCTTCTTATTTCATATTAACAATACGCTGTTATATTATGGACCGCAATTATTGAAACCTACACCCAAAATATTATTCTCATTGAACTTGTATGTTTTAAGATAAAGGCAAATGCACGTGGGAAATCAGTTTACGCAGCCCCTGCGTGACGAACATTTTTGGTTTTTATATAAAGTTATGAATCATCGTGAGCACTATCGTTTCAACTAATAATGTTCAATGTTACTGCCACTCATAAATGAACAGCAATCTGGCCAGTTATTGTAGCCTGTTGGAGTAATTCGCATAAAAGGAGAAATAGAAGAAGAATTATGTGTAAATGTTCTGTCTGTTTGTGAATGCGCTTATGACTTTTTTGGTATGAAGTGAAAATGCAAGTATTATTTAGTGCCCAACTCCCAATCTTAATATTTGTATGGGAACAATATTTCTTTCAGCCCATCAACGGCGGGGAATACAGTTAGTTCTTTATATTCTTTATATTCCGACACTCGGGATATGGCCGTAAAACAGATGGAGGAATTTTTCATTTTAAATTTAGGGCCACAACCCCTTCTGAACTGCTAAACTTAAATTAACTTTCATCTAAATATATTTACTGGCGAACGCGTAACCCACATCCCTTCCACGCACCAACTCACATTCACGTAAATAAATACATTCTTTAGATAACATTTGGGGTGCTGTTTTTTTTTTGGCTCCCGCCCTCCTGCTGTCATAAATGAACTGATCAGTTTACAAAAAGTCCGTCACGCAGGGGCTGCGTAAAATAAGCAGATTTCCCACGTGAAGCTATACAATAGTGAAATTTCTATACGAGAACCGTACAGTAACGACCGAACTAGCTTTTGGTGGGAACCGTTCGTTATCGTCCCACATTTAATAAAAATGCAAATATCTCGGTTAATATTCAAGATAGAGAATAAATGTACGGAACAATATTTATAGTAAATTTAATTTGCAATAGGATTGGTTCTATACAATGTTTTGATCCAACGTATGGTAACGGAGATATTTCGACTTTTCAAAAAACCTCCTCTCTAAACCCCCCCTCCCCCTCGTCCGATTTCAGCCGTTAACGAACTTGATCTTTCTTTTTACATAAAACGACTAAATATTGATTTTGGTAACGATTAAACAATAATTGCGACCGCTAGAGCGGTAACAGACAAATATATATATATATATATATATATATATATATATATATATATATATATATATATATACAGTTTTGAACGGACCTCATTTTCGTCATCTCCTGGGTAAGATCGATGGATATTTGAAGAAAAATTTCGAAAATCGCGTCATGAGTACAACCTCAATAGCTGATTTCCCTTGGGGGAAATCTGCTAAAACTAGTATGATTATATAGATATTATTAGAGTGTTTTTATTTGTGCTTCTTTGTACTAATGATATTTTTATTTTCAGCTTTATATAGCTTTACAAACATTCTCCTTAGCTTAAACTTCAATTAATAATTGCATTGACTTTATACTGTCAACAGTTTGGGAAATGACGTTACATGTGGCGTAACAATATGTAAGAGATTACATTAGTTTTCGTAACTAGTACTTGAAGTACTTTCCTAATATCTCGTAGGAAATAGAACATAGCAGATTAACGTGGACAAAATTTTCGTTCCTTATATTATTTACATTTAGTTTAATTGATGGGGAAATGGCGGAAGTTCAATAGATGGAAAACATGCGAAATATCTTCCAATGATTTATTTTTCCTCTAAATCTTTTGCATCCTCATTGATGCCTCTTCAGGAGTAGTACACTTCATATTAAACAATTCGACCTAAGGACTGAGGTGGTTACGTCATGACTGACAAAATTGGAGATTTACAACACCAATAAGCAGATAACGCCGTTCCATTTAAATAATAAATAGGGTAAAAATCGATTACATAAAAATATTCGAGTTTTGAAAAATCGATTCCAGAGAAGCATAACTACATCTAATCGACTTTTGGTTGAACCTCAAGTCAATTAGATGTAACTATTTATATGTAATCGATTTTTAGGCTGTTCTTTACTTTAATGTATCTATATTATCAGCTGATTGGAATATAGGTGATAATTTAAATGTTATGTTGCTAGTGAAGAATGTTTTAGGATTAGGATTAGGATTAATATGATTTGTGCAATCAACAACTAGGTTATTATGGCCTTTATAGTAGTATAATGCTGTTTACAAGTCCCTGCTTTACTCTATGTCTTAAATAATGTCAACTAATATATTGTAAATAATGCTCTTGTCATATTCTAAGGGTATTAAATTTACTAATTTTCTATTCAATTATTTCTTAACTGAATCTATAAATACATTTTTATTTTTCTATATTTACTTAAAGATGTGTGCTAGTAACTTTAAGTTACGTTGTACCTATATACACTTCTTACTACTGGCTTAATATTTTTAACTGCCTTTATATTTGGCCAATAATTAATAATTATTGTACATTTTTTAATACTGGCAATATACTTATATACTATATCCTATATAATAATAGTATATACACTTTTTTCATTATATATTATATTACTTAAACACAAATTTTCTCTTTTACACATTTTCAACTGACATCATAACTAGCCAATATTACAATTAAATGACTTTTACTTTTAATGTATGTACTTTTTTCTGTTTTTTGCAAGTAATTAAAATTAATTTGTCAAGAATGTTTTAGAGCGCATTAGATCTTACTGTAACCAGTGCTGAGTAAAATTTTATACATTTTTGCACATTAAAGGCTGGCCTTTATGTCACATTCATTATATTAATAATTACTGAAGAATGAGTAAAGGATTTTTTGGCGCTTCACTGCCGTTCTGTGGGTTGTGAACAACTCTTTATTATTCAGTGAGGTCGTCGAAAAGAGATTTAGGAAATCAGAGATTTTCAAATAACCCGATCAGAGGCTCAAGAAGAACCCTCTTCTTTCGGTAAAAAGGATTTATGAATAAATCTGCATTCATTAATCTTTCCTTGTTCCTCAAAGACGCCTTAAATATGCAAATGAAGGACTAAAACTCAATCCCGGTCTACATGCAAACTTCGATTCCTTTGGATTAGGTTTTTCACATGTTCATTATTCTTCATACTACATGTACTCATGTCTGAACATTTAATGAGATAAATTCAAATGAATAAAATGATTAATTGCATCTAATCCTTACTGAGACCAATTCAAGTATTTCAGGACATTAGAAAGGATATTTTGGTCTCAAACATGAATGTGGTTAATTTTAAAACTGACACAAGGAATTTAAATACCTATTATGCTGAAGTGTTGGAAAAATTAAAATAAATCTGGCAAATAAAGGTAAAGATATTTTAGGGGGGAAATGTAGTTATCATTCTGAAGTGATTTAAATGTTTTGGCTGTAATAATTTTAAATAAGTATTAACCTTTAAATTTACATGGATTTATAATTGCCTAATATAGTCTAGGATTTTATGATTGTTTTATATATATATATATACACACAAGCGGTCCCGACAGACGTTGTCAATATTTCAAGCGATTAGGATATTAAATTTAATAATATTATGTTATATAAGATACACAAATCTTTGTTAATTTAAGCTATCCCGTTTTCGTTATAATGTGTTTTGCTGTTTCTTTCTTCTGATTTTGGTTGCGGTTACTTAAAAACTCTTCATTCATTTTTAATTTTTTTTTTTTTTTTTTTTTTGGCGAGCCTTAAGAACTTAAGGTAGCCGAGGTTTAAGAGCTCCAACGAGTTTTTAAGTACATTAATGGAAGAAAATTCTAAAATTTATTTATTGTAATTAGAAAGGTCATCTTTTACGTTTCTTTCTGTAGGAAATAAGATATCTTTATAATTATTTTCCCTCAGTTTAAAGTATATCAGAGTTTTCTTAAGAAGATACCCATATGAGCTCTATACTGAAAGGGCCATTTGTAGAAATTAGAAACAGTGTTGAGGCAAAAGCTATTCCATGTAGTCTTCCAAGTAACCCAACTCATTTATTATGGTTGACTGTATGTTATGAGGAAGTTCAACGTTAGGTACAATAATAAAAGGTAATTCTTATGCAGTAAAACTTGCTAAACGAAGTTGAAATAGGCTTCTACTTAGAAACCGAATATTCGGAAAGTAATAATTTCCTTATCACAAAATTACTATAAAAACATTTTTAAGAGATGTTCTGTTATTGTACGCTAAAGACAAAACGTTTGTACTATTGATTGACTCTTGGTGAGGTCAAACTAATCCGGTTATATATGTTGAAATTTTTAAAGTCGAAAGAAACATAGGAACTTGCACAATCAAAGTTATCCCTCCTAAATATACTCCCCTATGCCAGCCATGTAATTATATTTCTATAGTCAAGTTAAAACTTTTATCAAGCGCCATCAAAACTGCTCGTATTTGATTAAAGAGAATCGCAAAATAGCATCTATAGAGGGTTGTCCATTCTAATCTTCATCAATAATTCTCATCGCTAATGTTTGCTGATATTAGCAGATTTCCCCTAAGGGAAATCAGCTATGGAGGCTGTACTCATGACGGAGTTTTAGAAATTTTTCTTCAAATGGCCATCGATCCTACCTAGTAGATGACGAAAATGAGGTCCGTTCAAAACTGTATATATATATATATATATATATATATATATATATATATATATATATATATATATATACAATCTGTTACTGCTCTAGCGGTCGCAATTTTTGTTCGATCCTTACCAAACTAGATATTTAGTCGTTTAATGTAAAAAGAAAGATCAAGTTCGTTAATGGCTGAAATCGGACCAGTGAAAGGGGGGGGGTTTAGAAAGGAGGATTTTCGAAAATTCAAAATATCTCCGTTGCTATACGTCAGATCGAAAAATTGTACAGAATAAATTTTATGGCAAACTAAATTTTCTATAAATATTGACATAAACATGAATTATCTATCTTGAATATTAACCGAGTTATTTGCATTTTTATTAAATCTGGGCGACTAACGGACGGGTGACTTTCCCGCCAAAAGCTAGTTCGGCCATTTCCTTAACTGCTCGACTCTCTTAAAATTTCTCTATTGTAAAACTTCGCGTTGGAAATCTGCTTAGTTTACACAGCCCCTGCGTGACGGACTTTTTTACGGTACGCATGGTTTGTTTCGAAACATTTTTTTTTTAATAAATCAAGATTTTTCAAGCAGACGTTTTGAAAAAGCCCTGTGGAAAAAACCTGCATTTAAGAGACTTGCCATAAATTTATGATTTAATTGATTTTATGATCAATATCATTCAAAATCTTGCCAAGGCACTACAGATTTCTCTAATTAAAATTAATTTTAAATTTATTTGTGTTAAATTAATATTAAAAACACTTTCGGGGCTCAGGTTAGCCAGTGTGTTAAAGCGTTAGCCTTAATCTCACATGGCCAACCTAGAGTGGCGAGTTCGATTCTTGCCTGATAAAAGGAAATTATTCAGTGATGGAATTCATTAAATAACAACCTAAGTCCCACCCTGGCTAGAAAAGGGTGGTGACCTGTAGATAACCCGTCCCAATTAGCCTGAGTTACAAAAAGTGGACGTTAATAAATAATAATAATAAAAACATTTTCGTATAATAGTAAATATTTCGCTATAATATATTTTTGATAGGAAGCTTTCGAATTTTCTTTAAATATATGGAACATGTTAAAAACTAAATGCCAATAATTAAAAAAAATACTTTACTTCTTATTTATAATAAATAAGAGTCATAGAAACAAAAAAAAAATTGTCGCAACTGGCGAGATTCGATCTTGAGGTCTTGCAATTACAAAGGGAAAGCGCTACTGAGCCATGTGAGCTCCCTGGTCATACACATTTTTTACAACATTAACCACTTTTACGTCGCGTGGCTGAATTTCATTTTTCTCTTCCTCCAGATTATTTATCCAAATATCACAAACTTATTCCATAGCTATTAGCGATTACATTTGATTTCTTAATTATTTCTTTATCAAAACCTTATTAACTTTTCATAATTGAATAGATGAAAATTGTAGATACACCAATAAGCAACACATGTCACTGCGTTCTTACAGTGGAGCACCTGTCATTTCATCTCCCGAAATTCGAACGAAGTAACACAAACCTCACTCACCAAAATCCGTGTTGTCATTGAACCCGTTTCCAGATTAATTGAGTAATTGGATAAAGAAGACAAATAAATAAATAGAATAAATGTCGATTAATAATTTATGGTTATACATTAAAGTAATCAATGCGAAATTATAACTGTGCAACCATTATTAAATAGTTTAGAGCGAAATGTATGCATAAATAGATTATCCGATTCGGAGAACTGGTGTATAATTGAAAGTCCGGAGAGGCGAGCAGAAGCGCTTTGCTCTAATTATTATTTAGTTTAGAGCACATCTGGCCGTTAATTATATTAAAAACTGTTTAGTCTGATCATTTGTGTACACAAATGTAACTGTGATCATGGAATACAGTAAGTGAAGAAGATAATGGTACTCTCAACACTATTATGATACTGGACATCAAGAAATAAACCTGCTACCAAGTGGGCGATAAAAAAAAATATAGAGATCTTCATATCGATGAAGAATAACTTATCAATTTTAGAAACAAAG